>VMDR010007851.1:0-38782 GCA_007922815.1 Macrotus californicus
AGGAGGTTCTTGGCTGGGTCAGAGTTCTTCTTTGCTGGGTTGACAAGCCTAAGATTGAAGCTCTGCAGATGGGCCCCCATGAGAGCAGGAGACAATGCAGGGGACAATGACTCTGTCCCCCAGGCAAAAGATGCCTTTTCCTCTCCAAAGGCAGAGCAGGTCCTCAGTAACTTGGCCTCACCCAGTGCCTTCGGGAAGGGGTTTCCTCAGCTGTTGGAACCTGGCAAGGACCAATATGTTACAACATATGTTTTACAGCTTCCTGGGGTCTCTGATAAATCTCTCGAGATTCCTTTATTTGTCTTCCCTACCAATACCCACCCACTGCCAAGGTTATGAAGCCAGCCAGCTGTTTCCTTCAGATTACAGATGTGCTGAGGCAGGGAGCTCATCTACATCAAAATGTGACCTCAGAGGAGGGACACGTCTGGCGGGACCCAGGACTCCTCTCACAGGACAAGGTTGTTGGGGCGGGGCAGGCAGTGACTGGGACCCCTCCTTGGCCATGATTTTTCTGCATAGAAGCTCAGAAACCTAAGGGAGCAGGATTCCCCTAAACAGATGCCTGAAGCTGAATAGAAATTACTTTTTCTTTCTTTCACAGTTTTCTGTGTGCTAGGCATTTTGGAGGAGGGGTTGGGCACATCCCCTGCCTCGGGACACTGGCGAGGTCGCAGAGGAGATAACACGCAGTGATAGTAACCACCATATTTCCAGCACTTACTGCATGCCAGGCACTGGTCACAGAGATAAGAATAGTATTAATAAAGCCCCCCCACTTGTTGAGCTCCTAATGTGGGCCAGCCCTTTAGAATACTCTCTGTATCCCTCACAGGGATCAAATACATTATGTCTCACTCCAGGAAGGATGGTCCTGGATCAGTAGCATCACCTGAGACCTTATGAGAAACACAGAATATCAGGCTCCCCCCAGACCCACTGAACGTGAATCTGTGTTCTAACCAGATTCCCACGGGAATCCTAGGAGATTGTTATCCCCATTTTACAGACAAGGAAACAGAGGCTCACTGGGAACTGAGCAACTTGCAAGAGGCCACAGGATAACCAGAGAAGTAAGTGGGGATATGAACTTACAACTTGGTTCCAACACCTGCTTGTTTTCTACTCAGCAGGGGTGCTTCACAGGACTCAGTGATGTTGGCAAGGCTAGACTGCAGCACAGCTGGAGAGCTGATAACTGGAGAAAGAGTGGTCCCTAGATTTCAGATGGGTAGACAGCCAGGAGGGCTTCCTGGAAGAGGAGACATTTGAATCAGTCTTAGAAGGGTGAGCAAGACCTGCAGAGAAGGGAGCAAGTGTACCTGAAGTGGAGGAAGCAGTATAAGCACAGACCAGGAGGTGGAAGAATGAGTATCATTCTCCAGAACCTTCCATTGGTGGCTGCTGTTAAACTAATTAAATAACATGTTCATTAGACTGAGGTGGTCCAATGCCTTGGCAGTGTAGGTAAACAAACTAGAACCTAAATCTATAACGCCTCAAGGTTAAGAAATGGAAACCTAAAGATAAGCAATCACAAATAACCATCTAGGCTTTCCCAAATGAGGCAACTGCTTAAGCGATACCCAATCAAATAATTTCCTTGCCTTGCTTCCACGCCTTCTCTATACAAGTTTTTCCCCTAATGCCTGTCAGTGGAGTGTTCCTAACCTTTCCTGGTTTGGTGCTGCCTAATTTGAGTCGATTTTTGCTCAAATAAACTCTTAAAATTCAGATATCTTTTAACATTGTGGTCTTCTACATTCAGAAGCAACAAAGGATCTGAGGCAGGAAGGTGGCAATTCAGGAAGTTTTACCCTTGACCTGTAGCTGCCAGAGGGTGTGTCCACATAGCTTCCATTCAGGCTGCAGGATGCTGAGAGATGGACCCACCTGGGGAGGCTGCAGGCCCTTGGCCCCTGCTCTTCTGGGTCTCGTGACCCCTCCCCTCCCATGATTTCCTGTTGTACCTACCACACCCCTCAACTGTCCATGCTCAGAGAAGGGCTCACATAGCCCCTGACCCTGGGACAAAGAAACCCCGCCCTGGGCAATAACCAGAGTCCAGTTGGAAGCCATGTTATTGCCTTGTCGCCTGTACCTGCTCTGACTTTGGCAGTCAGGCAGCTCCCCAGGTCCCAGACACTAACAGTGCCGGTGCCTGTCAAAGACAAAATTAAATAAGTAAGGAGATTGACTTGTATCTACACCATAGGCAGAGCTCCCCAGTGCGAAGGTCAGGCGGTGCCACCAGCATGTTAGGCCCTGGCAGGGGGAGTAGCCAGGTTCTGGGCCCGGATGTGGCAGTCGGGATTGTTTTTGTAGTCGGAGAGTCTCAGCCAGGCAGTTGAACAGGAAGTGTTTATCTCTGTGTCTAACAAGTTTCAGGAAGACAAATATTTCAGCTAATGATTCACGAGACCAAGAGCGACCATTCGGAGGGTCTGTGTCTGACCTTGTCATAGGTAAACAAGGGAGTCGTCCACAGCCTTACCCACGTCATGTGGGAAGGGTGGGCAGTTTCAGTGAGCACTTTGTGTTCCTGAACACGGGACTGGGGGAGGTGGGGTTCTTACCCACCCTGCTTCCCAGAGCACAGGGCTCAGGTACGTTTTGGCATCAACATGACACAATTTCTGTACACAACACGCTTAAGGGGAACAACCTGGTCGCAAGGGGTGAGGGCCAGAGTATTCCCTTGAAGTCTCAATTCCTTAGGAAGTACATTGTTTTTACTTGGATTGAATATTAATAAAGATGAGTAAAAATAACAGAGTTTTCTAAGGATGCTCTTACTTATATTCTATGTAAGATTACAAAAGCATGAATTTTCCACATCAAAAATTGTTATTACAATCAACACGTGGTATCATGTCAATAATTGGCATGTATGTCAATAGCCGAACTGAGAATGTGGAGAGTGGAGGGTGCAGTTAAGGCCTCCACGGCCACCCTTTGGTGCCATCCCACATTGCTTAGTGGCTGAGCTTTACTGCTGGGTAGGGCAGCACGTTGCAGCGCAAGGCTTCTCAGACCTCTGTGGAGTCTGTGGAGTATGTTTTAAAACCTCCTGGCATGTTTGCAGATTCTTGGCTCCCCAGGAGCTGCTGAGCCAGAATCTGGGCGTGGGGTGAGGCTCGGGGGTCTGTGCATTTCACCAGCTCCCTAGTCCTTGTTCCAGTCGGGGCAGGGAAGTTTTCCCTGTGAAAGAGATGAAGAAAGTGATACCTGAAGACTGAGTTAGGGGAAGAACAGAGAAGGAGCATTCCAGAGATGGGGAACAGAATGTGCAAGGGCCCTGAGGTAGGAAGGAGCCTGGGACACCTGCAGATCAGACAGGAGTCTTCGTGCCTGGAAAGCATTGGCGAGAAAGAAAGTGCACAGGATTTAGCTGCAGGGAGAGTCCTGCGCTGGGTCAAGTGTGCCTGAGGGCTGTCCCAAGAACTTTGGACTACATCCTAAGACACGTGGGAAGTCAGACGGGTGCAGCTGGGGCTGGGTGGGTGGCAGAGGGATGCGATGAGATCATTGGCCCATCGCACTCACTGAGTCCAAAACTAAACTCGGAATCTTGCATATGAGGGAAGATCAGGCTGGCCCTGAACCTGACCTCCCCCTGTGTCCCCCAGTGCAGTGAGTGCCATCACCATTCACTCAGACACCTAAACAGGAAGCCTGGCTGTCACCTGGACTCTTCTGTCTTGTCCCAAACATTCCCTGAGCCCTTCCACTTCTCTCCATCCCCCTCTCCCTGCCACTGCCTGCAACTGGGCAGCACTTTCTCTCACCTGCACAACATCAACCACCTGGGCTTCCTACCTCCTGCCCCGCCCCTCTGCAGCCCATTCTCCCACCAAGTAACTAGACTTTCCCCAAATCATCATTGCCTACTGCCCTCAGAAACTTCTCAGCACGGTGTGGCTCGCAATCGGGGCCTTACAACCCTGCTCAGGCGGCTGGTCTCACCTGTCACAACTGCCCCCCTTGACCCTGCTTCCCGCTGTCACTGAACCTGGCAGCTCTCACCTGCAGGCCTCTCCACTCAGCCTGGACTCTTGACTTTCTTCTGACTATCTCCACCACTTCCTTCCTGTCCCCGCCCAAAGTCACCATCTTGGGAAGCATCCCTTGACCTTCCCAGGCTGGGTTAGGAGCTCCCACAGCCCCTATCCTGCCAACTGAGTTCAGTGGTGCTCATCGCATCTTATTGCAAATGTTTGCTCTCCGTCTCCCCGTGAGACCCGTCCCCCCCGCCAAGTGACAGGGGCTGGGTCTTTCTTCCTGTGTTCCTGACACCCCAGCGGAGCAACGGACACAGGAAGTGCAGGGTGAGTAATTGTTGCACAGGCAAGGATGGGTTTCTCTGTTTCCCTAGAACTCCCTGGCACGGAGAGCTGATGGGCGCATCAACATGGCGGCTCCATCCTGGCAGCTGTTACTTTTTGGAAATTCTGTTCCCAGCTCCTCACCTCCCACAACCCTCTCCCAGCCTGTTCTCCATCTACCCTTTGACTATAATGCTTGTGAGACCATCAGGATAATTAAGAGAGAGAAGTTTTATGTTGTTTATGGGGCTTTGATGAAAGATTTTAATTAACCTACCTTGCTTTAAGGCTTTTAAAGTTCATTCCCCAGGGCTGACCATTTGAAAATGGAATTAATGCTTCCAGGCAGAGTGGGGGAAGAGGGTGCTCGAGAGGAGGGCCTAGTGATTGCCTCATTAACTCTTCCCCAGAAGGATAGATTTCAGCTCAACCCAAAGGGCTTGTCTCAACCTGAGCTGTTCACCAATGGAACAAGGTGCTTGGAGTGGTGGTGAGCAGGCTTGTGGCTGGAGGCAGGCTGGGGGATGTTAGACAAGCCTTTAGGTGGGATCTTAAAGCCATCAC
This sequence comes from Macrotus californicus, assembly GCA_007922815.1. NCBI lineage: Eukaryota > Metazoa > Chordata > Mammalia > Chiroptera > Phyllostomidae > Macrotus > Macrotus californicus. Next base: position 4,890 of record VMDR010007851.1, read on the forward strand.
TGACCAGACAAGGTCACCTTTAGGGACTTGCCGGTCCCAGCATTCAATCTCCCCTTCCCCACGCTGTGCCGGGACAATGCAGGGCAGCCTCGGCCTGACTCACAGAGACACGCGCTTGGAGCTTTCATTTGAGGCCCATCCTGCAACCCTGATAAGAAGGCACACAAGAAAGGCTGCAAACCCATGGGGCCAAAACCCGTGCAAAGTCACTCTTGCAACCAGCCTCCACTGAGCAGGCGTAGAGCTAACGTTCACAGGTGCAGGTACCAGCTCAGGGTCTTAACATGACCAGGGGACACCTGTTCAGCCTTCTTTTGGAAGATTCAAACTGCTTGTCCCTCAGGAGGCCCTTGTCCTGCAGGTGGGGTCCTCAGCAGGTACACACAAGGCACACCTCCAAGCAGCCTTCCGGGAGCACAGGCCCGGGCTGTTCTCAGGTGCCAGCTCCTCCCAGACACCAGCATCTCCTTGAATGCAGATGAGGAGCTTGGAGGCCATGTCTTAACCTTGGAGGGGAAAAAGAGTGCAGCTGGGAATGGCTGGGGTGGGCAGGAGCCTGGGGTGGGAGGAGGGCAGAGTGTTGTCATTAACTAAGGGCTGTGGAACCTCCACATTCCAGGCACTGTGCTGAGCGCCACACAGGCGTTGTGTTATGTCACGTAGTTGGGAGCAACACTATTCTTTCCCCGCCCTACAGATAAGGAAACCAAGGCCCTCGAAATATGGCTTCCTGGGGCCCAAGTGACGAAGGCCATGACATTTCTGGCTCTTTCTGGTCTGGATTCCATGTGTTTGTCCTCAATATCCAGCAATTGCCCACCTCATTGCATGAGTTTGCTCACTTCTTCCCCTGTTATTCTTCCAGGTCTGGCTGAAACATAGGTGGCCCGCACCCTACTCTGTCCACCCCTGATCTCTCACCCTGGGGCCCTGGTTGGACTTTCTACTAAGATGGTCAGTTGCATTGTTATTTTGCCAGTTATTTCCTTCTTTCTGGCATTATAAACACCTGTTTTAATCGCCAGCCCCCCACCCCCTAGACGGAGACTATTTCAAGGTGGGAGCGTATTTGATGGATCTTGTACAGGCTCTGAGAGCCCAGCAACAAGCACCCCACTGAACGGATGGAGGCTGGACAGAGGGAGTGAGGGAGAGTGCTCATCTCCTCCCCGTTGGGCTCTGAGAAGACAGAAACATCAGTCTTAACCAACGTGGATTTCTTGAGTCTCCTCCAACCTGTCCGAAGTGTGGGCAGGAGGCAGGGGAGCTTCTCATCATAAGCCTGTCTGAGTCGCTTGGATTTTTAAATGTGTGTATATATTAACTTGAAAATAGGTATGTTTAATTGCCCTGACTGGTGTGGCTCAGTGGATTGAATGCTGACCTGCAAACTGAAAGGTCACTGGTTTGATCCCCAGTCACATGCCTGGGTTGCAGGCCAGGTCCCCAGTTGGGGGTGTGCAAGAGGCAACTAACTGATGTATCTCTGACACACTGGTGTTTCTGTCCCCCTCTCTTTCTCCTTTCCTTCTCCTTTCTCTAAAAGTTAATAAATAAAATCTTTAAATATATATATATATGTATATATATATACATATATATATATATATATTTAGCAAATGAAACAATGACATTTCCTTCCCCGTCCAGAAACCCCTCACCAGAGGGCAGAAAGCCAGAATCTAATTGTCTGCTCATGAACTTTGTAGGGGTGACCTCAGCTACTCATCTACATGGCCTAGGTTTTGAGAGAAACCCCTGTATATCCCACTTGTGTCCAAATGTTTTCCATGATTCAAAGGGGGAAAAGAGCAACATATCCTTAGGGAGTCATTTCTGGGTGAGACATGTGTGGGTATAAAATGCCATGTCAGACAAGGAGATCCCTGCAAGCCCGTACATGGGGCGTGTGAGGATGGCTGAGGCCTGGTATAAATTCCTTCCTGGTCCTGCCACTGGAGAGGCATGTCGAGAGAGCAGGGTGCTTGAGGCAGGGGAGGCGGCAGCCATCAGAGATGCACGAGGAAAGGCACTCAGGTATCTCAAGACCGTGTTTTCCCACGCCTCTGAGAAATTCAGATAAAGAAAAGGCATGGCTTCTCCTTTACAAAAGTGGGATGCTGTAAGAGAAACAACCACCAGAGTTATCTGGGATAGTACTTCTTATTATAACATGCATCTTAGTAAGACATATTTGTAGGAACCAATATTATGAGCTGTTTGCAATGGCCTAGAGCATCATGAGTAAGAGGGTGTGCTCAGGAATGAGACTGTCTGGGCTCAGTCCTGGCTCTGCCTTTCTATAACTATGTGGCCCTGGTCAGGTTTCTGAGCCTCTCTGGGCCTCAGTTTCCTCATCTGTGAAATGGGAACAACGATAATACCAACCTCGAAGGCTGTTGTGGGGGATTAAATGAGTTCACACACATAGCTTTTGTATTACCAGGTGCCTGGCACACGATGCATGCTCTATAAATGTGAGCTGCTGCCATTGTTATTGCTGTGACTGTCACAAAGGGTCTGCTCTCCTGTCCGTGACCGGGAAAGCCAGCCAAGGGTGCACACAGTCAGATCCTAAGGCACCACCATTCCCTATCACCTAAGCAGGATGGAGTCGACTTCTGAGGCACATCTCCAGTTCTGAGACCTCGTGAGGGCTGTACCTGCCACAGCCTGGAGGTCTCAGTGGGGAAGGGACCAGGACTGCATGCAGATGCCCAGGCTGTGTGAAATGTGGCTTCAGTCAGTTCCTAGAAGGAAAGCCTAGGGGCATCCAAAGCAGAGTCTCAGAGTTCAGTCTGCATCAGAATTGCCAGGGAGGATTCCGTGAAATGCAGCTTCCCAGGTTCAGTGGATTACTGGGTGGGGCTGCAGCATCTGCATGTTAACTGAACATCCCAAAATTTCCTTAGATGGCAGTCACCTGGGAGATAGGGCACCCGGAGGTTCTGAGAGGTACGCACCCGAGCTCCCTCACAACACTGACAGCCTCCTTGGCTGAGGGAACTTCAGAGACGCCAAGTTTCTCATTGGGGTTCCCAGTACCTGGCTCTGATCTCAGCTAATCCCCGGCAAGGAACATAAACTGAGTTTTTATTCTGGTCACAGAATGAGCCACAGGCTCAGCCCTGGTCCTTGCCATATACTTATCTTTAATCCTTATGACATATTGACCTTGGCCCATGACCTCAGCCTAAATCCCAACTGTAGTCACTGATTAAGCCCTGATCTCAAACACAGATGAATCCTTGCCTTTGACCCTTCTCCAAGCATGCCCCAGACAGAAGCGCAGCTCAGCAAACTGACTCTCACATCAGGGGACATGAGCCACGGAATATGATGGCCCTGTGCAGGGACCATATTCCCCACCACTGGAGACCTGGATGAAAGTCACATCCTCTCTTGGTAGCCCCTGGATGGGGGCAGGGAGGGGGCTCAGGAACTTAGGGACTGTGTGTAGCCTTCTGGCCCTGCTCTGGCTTCACATGCAAGGCTGATAATCCATGCATCATGCTTCTCTCCTTTCCCAGGTGCCTCTCTGATTAATTCCTGAGAACAAAGCGCTGGCACTTCTGCAGAGAAGGAGTGGAAGATCCCAGATACCCTTCCTAGTGCTGCCCCTGGGCCTGTCCTGACTGTTGGCTCTGGCCAAGTGTCTGAGGCACCAGGAGGCCGACGGGCAGACCCCAGCCAGAGAGTAGCTGGCACTCTGCCTCTGCGATGCTGGGCATGCTGGTTCTTGGGAAACAGTTTCACACTAGAGATAGCTCACGAGTGACAGAGTGACATCTGACATCCTGACTGCAGAATTACTGATGTATTGGGTTAAAATCTGTCAGTAGGTAAAAGTGGTTCTCCTTTCCAAAGACCAGGTAAAGGTAGAATTTATCATCACTCTCCATGTGCACTATGCAAAAGTCTTTACCTGAGTCATTTCATTTAATCTTTAAATACCAGGAGTACCTTTGTGCGCCTGAGTATCACTACTGACGGGAGAGTCCATGCACTCCACTGAGTTCAGGACCGGGGAAGCAAATTCCTCAATGAACTTGCAGTTTTCCACTTCTGGCCTCTGAAGCATATGAAATTCATGTGATTTCCCTTGTTTCCTTGGCTGCAAGAAAGTTTTAGAATGTCTTTCAGTTGCTGTACCTCTCCTCATTGGAGGTTTCTCAACGTACCTTTCCCTTACTCATCTGACTTTATTTCTTGGTTTCCAAGTCGTTATTAAAAATCTTGTTTTATGATATTTGAGTCTGCACTACAAGTATGTGCATGAACAAACTGGTATTTTGGATATTAGTCTAAAGCCAGTGTGTCAATGAGTTTGGGTTTCTCTTCCATTTGGGAGGAATAAATGCCTAACAGAATGCCCCTTCTTCAAGTGATCACTACAAACTCTAAATAAAATATAAAAGCACCGAGGGCTCTGGGGAGCAACCAAAAGCAGTCAGTATTGCAGGGTATATGAAATTTGGAAGAAACTGAAGCCATGATAGAATATAGTGCAGCAAAAACTTTCAGAGAAAACCTCCAAAAGTGAGGGGGGAATACTGGAAAGAAGACAATCAGAGAGGGATGACCCAAATTCTATGGATGAAATCCGCCCAAGTCTCCGGCTGATCTCAGAACTACACGTGCATGCTTTGGACTCAAAGAAACTTGCAGCTAAGGACAAAAACTGAAGAGGAATTAGGTCTGCTGTCTACTGCAGATGAGTGGTTTGCAGTTGGAGTCAAAGCAAGTTGGATGCCTGTTGGACAAAGACATTAACTCTTCAGAGTAATAGAAAGAATCCAGGGTCTCCACAACATACTCCACAAACTTTAGGTGCAATGCAAAGTGTTTTGGATTACAAAGAACTGGAAAAATGGGACCAGTTCTCAAGAGAAAAGACAATCAATGGAGGCCAAATTGCAGGTGACCTAGATATTGGAATTATTAAACACAGGACTTAAAACAACTATTACAATAATGGGAAACATGCTTAAAGTAAACGGAAAAAAGGAACTATCAACAGAGATGTAGAAGCTATGAAAAAGAACCAAATGCAAATTCTAGAATCAGAAAAATGAATATCTAAAAAAAATTTACTGTGTAGACTTAACAGTACAGTAGAGGTAACAGAAGAGGCAGTGAACTTGAAGATAGACAGATGCAAATGACTGAATCTGAGGAATGGAGAGAACAAAGATTGGACAAACTCCCAGAGCTTCAGGGACTGATGGGGGGCAGTATCATCATCTCTAACAAATGAATAATTGGGGTCCCAGAAGTGGAAGGGGGAGAAAATGGAACAAAGACTACTTAAAGAAATAATGGCCCAAACCTTCTAAAATTTGGTGTAAGGAAATATATTTACAGATTCGTTTATTTCAGTAAATTCAATGCAGAATACATTAAGAAAAAATCATGCCTAGGCATATAAGAATTTAATGACTAAACGCAATGTGTCAACCAGAAGGGTTCTTATTGCAAAGGAGTGTATTTTTTATTCAATGAATATTTATTGGGGACTGTTTGAGCGCTGTGAACATAACCTCCCTAGTGCTGGGAGCGAAGGGAGGTATTGAGCTGGTCTAAGATTGAATTTTGTTCAGTAAGACTAAATTTATATGAGGAATACAGAAGAGTAACACCAGAGTCCAGGACATAGAAATAATTCAAGAGTACCAGATAGCCTTGAACTGAGCATTTCTGAAAAAGATCAAAGAACTTCGGGGAAACAGTCTCTCTCATGGGGGGAGAGACTTTGAAATACCAAGAACTCAGGAGATAAGGACCAGAGAATGGGAGAATGATCTAGTGCTACTCACATGTAATATTTTTTCCTCTTCAAGGCTTGAGTTTATTTAGTGGGAAACATGGCCCCTGGACAAGGAGGCCTCTGGGAAACTGCTAACACTTCGGTGAAAAGAACCGGTGTCCGGAGCTCATTATTACCTGCTTAGATGGATGTCTGGTTCTGCAGAACTTGGAAAATGCTGGCACACGTGTGTGTGCACGTGTGTATGCAGAGGCAGTGTGCTGGCAGGTGTGTGGACAGCCATCTTAGCTGGTCTATCATCTGCTTGCCATGTTTTGAGCACTGAGGATGCGCACACACTGATGACACCATGACAGACACGACAAACCAGGCCTCCAGCCCACTCTACAGTCCGGTGGGGAGACAAGGAAGACACACAAGGAAACAGATCTCTGTTTGTGGGAGCATCCGAGTTGGGCCCTACAGCAAGGATCTGGGCACTGGTAGTTCGGAGGTGACCTCAAGAAGCAAACTTCACAGGCAGGGACACTGAGACAGGAGAGGGAGAAAACCAACAATGTGTGTATTATTGAAAGGGTGTCTCTGTAGGGACCTGGAGCTCAGTCCAGCAGGGACACTGAGAAACAGTGACAGAGACAGGATCTAGGGACATATCTGCTCCCACCCATCTCCCATTGGCTGGGGGCTGTCTCCAAGGGCACTAACTCTCCAGGCCCCTGGGTTGGGTCATGCCTGATGGCAATGGGCACATTCTCTGGGGTGGAGAAGCTTTTAGGTGGAGAAACAGAGAGACCCAGGCCCTCCCCAACCATGAAGACTTTGGATGTTCTTCTAAGTGCAAGGGGAGTCACAGAAGCTCTTAAACAGAGGCATGAAATGAGCAAACCCCTGGAGAAGGGGAGGGAGACTGGAGGCCAAGCGAACGTCTTCACTGAGACAGGAGTGAGTGTCCTGCTGTGGGCACCTGGCGGGTTTGGCTCCAGGAAGAGGAGAAAGTTTCTGTTGATGGTTTTCTTTTATTCCTCCATGAAGAATGAGGTACCTTCACGGGCCAAAATGGGGGTAGGAGGGGGTTAGAGGGGAGAAAATGTAGCAAACAATTTTCTTCAGGGGCCCCCTCCCCCCTCCCTCTCCTGTTTGGATTTTGTCTGGGCATGAATTTCGAGCGCAACCAGTAAGTTTATTTAGAGTGATTTTCTCTGGCAACATTTAGCTTCCCTGGTGCTGGTGGGTAGATGGGAAATCTAACTGGGTTCAACTAGGCTGGGGTTTTGTTACAAGGGCGCAGCCCAGGGAGGGGGTCAGGGTGCTAGGGTTCCCACGAGGGAAACGAAATCTGTGGGCAGTGGAGTCAGAGTGGAGGTGGAGACCCAGGGCAGCGCAGCGTCTGTGCTACAGGGTGAACTGGGCTTTGGTGACGGCCCTCTCCTTTTCTGGGTAACAATGCACAACTGAAAATTATCTTATTTCCGTATCACCCTCTTCCTACCTCACTCGGTTTCATCCGTTAGAAGAGCAATGAAAACACGTGAACCAGCCCAGAATACCTTTCTGAATGCAGGAGACTTTATATTTTTAGCATCCAATAGAAAAGTGTAATTCAATTTTATCAGTATGAAATATTCTAAAATAATGTATTATTTGTGAACCAAGTGTATGATTCTCAAATATGGAAGGGCTTTAACATAATCATACAATTATTTAGGAAAACTACAGGGGCCCATGTTTAGCGTCAAAACGTTTTCTGAACTTCCAGATGAGTTGCTCAATATCTACCGATTGAGAAGATATCTAATAAGAAGCTATACTTTGGGGAACACTGATTTATATAATTATATATTTCATGGGTATTATGTTAACATGGTCTCCCTTTTATAAGATTTAAACAGTACAGAGCAAACCACAGTGAATTAAAGTCAAGGCTGTTCCTTATTTGTGAAGGACCAAGGGCAGCCCGCAAAGGCAGTGGGCCAGTCCAAACGTCCTGGGCCGCAGCTTCGGAGCGGGACGCAAGCCTCTCTTTCCCACCTCGGGCCACCTGCCTGGGTTTAGGTGCTGTTTAACCTCACAGGGTCTTTAAAGAAATCATATTCTTCTCAGTCACAGGTTAAGTCAGCTCCGGAGTGGAGCAGGGTCACGTGACATAGATAATTTGGAACCGTCACCAGACATGACTCATTAATCACAAATATCAAGTCATATGTCTGACAGGTAGAGGCTAATGCATCGATCTGGGGCTATTAATTGGATGCTCCAAGCAACAGGGCTTCATCCCTGACAAGGGGCCCCTTCACCCCGAGTGGCAGCTCTCAGCAGCCCCCAGCCCTTCCATTCCTCAAACCTCTCGGAAACCGTCTCCGGCGTGCCTTCGAGATGTTGAACACGCAGTTTGATTCCATCTCAGTTTTGGGGAAAATATTTCTTTCACATATGAAAGTCACCCTCCCTTCGCTCATTACTCATGCCTTCTTCCCTGCAGAAGAGCAGGGTCAACAGCTTGCTGTCCATTCTTCTGAGGTCCTTGTCCTTCGTGTGTGTGTGTGTGTGTGTGTGTGTGTATACAAACATAAGTGGTATCACACTATATAAATCATTTTCCATTTGATTTTACTTGATGGTGTATCTTGGACATCCCTTCGAGTCAGGACACGGGAGCCCACTACATTATTTTAATTATGTGGAGAAGTCCATTGTTCCATAATTTATCCAGGTTTTCTCCGACCGAGGCACATGGTTGAGTTCCCCAGCCCTGCAGCTTGCTGTTACCAACGGGGCTGCCATGGGTGTGTGTGTGCACTCACTGCCAGTGTGTCTTCAGGACTGGGATTCCAGAAGTGAAATTGTGGGGATAAAGGGAATTATCAACCGCACATTTTGGTGTGCTTGGCTGATACCTGGCAGCTTCCAAATGACCTCTCAAGGTCACACTGATCCCAGCAGGTACCTGAAAGCACCTGCTTCCCCTCATTCTTGCTAATATGTTTTTGCTCTCAATCTCTTTGACTTTGGGCAACATAATGAGTACAAAATCATATCTCATTATTGTTTTAGTTTCCATTTCCCTGGTGACCAGTGGAAGCTGTGCATTTTCTTACATGATTATTGGCACTTGTGTTTCTCTTCTGTGAATTGCCTATTCATATAATTTGTCCCATTTTTATTGTGTTGGGTGTCTTTTTATTGATTTGTATAAGATCTTGATATATACTGGTTATTAATTCTTTGTGTGTAAAATGTGTTCATATAATGTTTTCTAATTTGCTGCTTGTAATTTAGCTTCGTAATTGTGTCATTTGTCAACAAAGCATTTTAAAATTTTATGAGATTAAATGTGTTAATCTTTTATTATGTGGCTTCTGGGTTTTGTGCCTTGTTTGAGGCAAATTTTTCAACACCAAATTATAAGAATTATGTTATAGTTTTATTCTAACTCTCTTATAGTTTCTTTCTTTTTTTTTTTTACATTTAGCTTTTTAACCTAACTGAAATTTATTTTTTGTATGGTACAAGTTATGTATCTAACTTAATTTTTTCATATAAATAATAGTTTCCTTTACACTATTTCTTGAATAGTCCTTTCTGTTCTAGGGATAAAAAATGCTTTCTTTATAGGAAATGATATTTTATCACTTGTAATAAATGCATGTATTAAATTATTTCAAGCAGAACATTTTGTGAGCAGTTCCTACTCCCTATATTATTAGTTTCCATCATAGATAACATTGCCATATGTACACAAAACTATTTTATTCCTGTAATCTATTTGTTCATCTGCTTTAGTCAGTTTGTGATGCTAGAACAGAATACCAAAGACTGGATAGCTTAAAAATAGAAGTCTGCTTCTGACAGTTCTGGAGCTGGGGAGTCTGAGGCCAGGATGCCAGCATGGCCGGGTTCCAGCGAGTACCCTCTTTCTGGCTCCCAGGTTGTCTGTCTTCCTGCTGTGTCCTCATGTGGAGGAGAGCAGAGAGGAAGGAAGCGAAGGAAGCAACTTTTCTCCCGAGCCTTCTTAAGACAGCACTAATCCCATCCCGAGGGCGCCACTCTCCTGGCCTAATTATCGCCCAAAGGCCCCATTTCCAAGGACTGTCACACTGGGAATTATTGTTTCCTCATGTCAGTATTGGGGAGGGGAGGAACACAAGTTTTAGACCATAGCACTATTCCTACGCATATACCACATCATTTTAGTAAACAGAGCTTTAATATTTTTCTCACCTGTTTGTGCAGATCTCCCCTCATCTTATTTTTCAGAATTTTCTTAGGTATATGCACATACACATTGCTTCACCTCTGTTCTTCTGTTGGTTGGAAGATACATGCTGCCCTACTAATCTTTAATGATCTCTCTAGATCACAACATGCTCCAGTGACTTTTCAAGGGCTAATATTGATCGGTATTTTTTTTTCTTTCTGTCCTCAGACCTTAGAACAGCTTCACCCATTTACCGCTGTCCTGACTCATGCGCTGTGGTTGTGCACATTAATTCTACACATATTTCAAACCTCCCTGGGCAATCGTGTTAGTGTTCCATGTAATCAATGCTTATTTTCATTTATCTTCATCTTTACCTTTTCATCCGTCTCCAGTCTTCTTTTTGTCTCTGCTGTTGCACCTGGGATCATTTTTCTTTTAGTATTTTGTTTAGTGCATATTGGTTAGTGGTAAAGTCTTGTTTTTTTTTTTTTTTTTTGCTATTCTGAAAGTGTCTTTCTCTCAACTTTGTTCTTGAAAGGCCTTTTCCCTGGGTTTAGAATTCTAGATTGGCATATTTCCTTTTGGTACACCATAAATACCATTCCTCTGTCTTCGTCTTTCATGGTTGCTGTTGAAAGTCAGCTGTAGATCTGTTGTTTCTTAGAAGTAATCTGTTTTTACTCCCAACCCTGTTAGGTTTTTCTTTCTCTCATTGGTTTTCTGCAGTTTCACTATATGTCTGGATGCATATTTATTTTGCCAAAGAGTCATTGGGTCTTAAAGCCACGGATTGATTTTTTTCATTCGTTTTGGAGATTTTAAAGCCATTTTATTTGTTTAAATATTACTTCTGACTTACTGACTCTCTACTCTCCTTTTGGGAGTCCAATTAAACATGTGAGAATAATTTCTATCTGTCTGAGCTTCATTCTAAATATTTTCTTCTGATATACATTTCAGTTCAGTCCTCTCTTCAGCTGTGTCTTCAGTTCTAAACTTCAATCATTATATTTTTCAGACTAGAATTTTCAGGTGGTTCTTCTTCAAATCTGCTCTGACATGTTATATGTTGTCAGTTTCTTTTCATTGGGTTCTGCCAGGTGCCAGCAATCTCGAATCATCTGAACCCGGTTTTAGGGTTTGAACTATTCCAGAACACCTGGTGACTTGCACCTGCGAGGCAGTCTGTGTGAGGGTTGGCTTACTTCTGGTTCAGTCTTACTCTTGGGATGGAGCTCTCGGCCTTGAGTGTGAGTGGTCCATGAGGGTCACTGCCCAAGCCCTGGACTCCAGCTTTTGTCCTCTTGCTGTGTGATGCTTTCAGACGTGCTCCTTAGCTTATGCACCACTTCATTCATATTGTGATTGAAGTGACCTCCAACACCAGGCTTATCTCTCTGGGTTTTTGTTCTTTCAGATCTTGGTGTGATAATTTCTCACTATCTTATTAACCATTTGATGCATTTAGAAAGCTGCTGCTAAACATTAGGTTCAGCTTGTTTTCTCATCTTTGAGGTAGGTAGGAAATGTGGGTTTGAGTCAAAATGGTTTGCTATTGTTGGAAGTGCAAGTTCTAAATTTTCTCTTTTATTTACGTTTTGGAAACAGTTTGTCAAATCCTAACAAATCGCTGTTGGGATTTTGAGTGGGATTCCTTTGTATTTATAGATTCACTGGAGAAGAGTTAACTTTACAAGAGCGAGTGTTTTCATACAGGAATATAGTATATGTGTTAAATTTTCTCTTGTGCCTTAGAAAAGCTTTATACTTTTGTTAATAGATAAGCTGACCATTTATTCATAAATTAACTTCTAGATATTTTATTCTTAATGAGAATACAATGTTCTAGTCCATGGCTTGGCAATCTTTGTCTGTAAAAGGCTAGATAGTGAATATTTTAGATTTTGTAGTGATACGGTCTCTGTTTAAGTAATCGACTCTGCCTTTGTGATGTGAAAGCAGCCACGGACAATATATAAACAAATTGGCATAGCTGTTTTACAATAAAACTTTATTTACAGAAATGGGTTGTGGGTGAGTTTGGCCCATGAGCCAACTCTTGCTCTATTCCATTCCATTTAAAATATTGTTTATTTCTGTGTATTTTAAAGCTATTGATTTAAAATTTTTCATCTTATAGTTACCAAACTTAAATTCTTTAATTAGTTCTAATGCTTTCTCATTTGATTTTTCTGGAGTTTCCAGAGAGTTGATTATATAGTCTGCAAATGCTGACAAGTTCCCCTCTGCCTTCCCAATAATTACACCTGTCATTTAATTTTCTTGTCTTGTTACACTAGCTAGAACATCCAGTACAATGTTGTGTAATTATGGTGAGAGCAATCATCTTTGTATCTTAAATTCATTTTTTGAAGAAAATATTTCAGATGCCTTCATCATTAATTGTGATGTTTTCTCTAGGTTACTGACAGATGGACTCTGTAAGACTAGGAAAGTTTTCTTCCATTCTGAGCTTACTGAGGGCTTTAAAAACATTGAATGAATGAAATAGGTGAAATGATCAAAAGGTACAAATTCTCAGCTACAAGATTAGTAAGTCATGGGCTGTAATATACAGCATAGTGACTATAATTAACAATACTGTATTGTGTATTGGAATGTTGCTAAGAGAGTAGATCTTTTTTTTAAAGATTTTATTTATTTTTTTTAGAGAGGAGAAGGGAGGGAGAAAGAGAGGGAAAGAAACATCAATGTGCAAGAGAAACATTGACTGGCTGCCTCTTGCATACCCTCAACCAGGGACCTGGCCCATAATTCAGACTTGTGCCCTGATGGGGAATCGAACCGGTGACCTTTCTGTTTGCTGGAGGACACCCAACCCACGGAGCCATACCAATCAGGGCAAGAGAGTAAATCTAAAAACTCTCATCACAAGAAAAAAAATGTAACTGTGGTGATGGATGTTAACCAGACTTACTGAGGTGACCATTTCATAATATATTCATATATTGAATCATTATATTGCATGCCTGAAACTAACACAGTGTTCATGTCAATTATATATCTCAAACAAAAATAAAAGAATGTAACATTGACCAAACCTTTTCCACCCTCAATTGAGATAATCTTATGTCTTTATTCATTTACTTAATTGATGTGATTTACAATTACAGATTTCCTAATATTAAATTTTCCTATTTCAATATATTTTTCTGGGGAGAAAGTTATCTTGATGATAATGCATCAGTCTTTTAATACATTGATGTATTTGATATGTTAATGTATTCTTTAAAAATTTGCATTTAAGTACGTAAGTGAAATTGACTTATAGAATTTGGGGGGGGTTATATTTTTTCAGTTTGGGTATCGTGGTTATGCTGGGGTGATTTCTGTATGCTCTGGTATATTTGATAGAGTTAGGTATTTTTCTTTGTTCAAGATTTTGGTATAACTAGCTCCCAAATCCATATGGAGCGGTACCTTTTTTGGGAGGTAATTGTTGACTATTAGTTCAATCTCTTCCATGATTAGTTCATTCAGAATTTCTCTGCTTGAGTACATTTAAGTAATTTTCCTAGGAAATTTTTTATTTTATCTAGATTTTAAAATGTATTGAATGAAGTGATTAGTGTTCTCTTATAGTTTTAAAGTCTTTCCCACATCTATAACTAGGTGTAATTTCTCATTTGGAATATAATTTATTTTGCCTTTTCCCTTATTTCTTCATTACAACTGCATATTTGTACATTTTACTAATATTTTAAAGACAGTTTTGATTTTACTGATCAAGTCTACTCTCGTTCTGTTTTGCATTTGCTTTCATATTTCATGCTCGTATTTACTATCTCCAGAAAGAAAACATTTAAGTATATTACATTTGAGATTTTTATTTTGATGGCCCAAACTTTCATTCAAGCCATTTAATTAATTTTAAAGACATACTTTATTCCTTTCAAAAGCTTGTTTGGAAAACTGTTTAACTCTTAGTTCATCAGTTTGTAGAGTTTGATTCCTGTCTTCCCTGGTGTCAGTTTTCCATATACACTTGGTGAATTTTTGCTGTTTCCTCACATCCAGAAGTACATACCTAGTGCTTCACCTGGTCTGCCTGTGGTGCTTATAAGGAAGGGGTGGGAGGTACACAGTAAGGAGGAGTCGGCTGGTAGCATGTTTTCCTGGGAGGGTATGTTCCCAATTTCTTGGTGCCCAGTATTGTCCGGGGGCCTCACTGTATGCCCTGGACACAGCTTTACCCTCTCAGAATCATTTCTGTCTGTCTTGGGAGAGGGAAGGGGCTGACCAGTCTGGCTGCCCTGAGTGTTGCTCTCCAAATAGCCCCTCTCTTGAGTGAGCCGGCCCTATTCTCTCTTGTAACTGGCCTTTGAGTTTGAAGTTCCCAGGAACAGCTTCCTTCTTCAAAATGGTCTTTTTCTTCAGCAGTTTTCCTCTGGTTTAGTTTCTTTTCAGATCAAATCCTATTTATTTTCTTTTAAATTTCCTCACCATTTCTGAAATATCAGTATCGCTTTCTATTGTTTTCCTGGGCTATTATAGATTTTTAAAAATTGTTTAATTCATTTTGTAGAACGGTGTATAGCCACTTTCACCACTTCAAATGCAATTGTACTTTTAAATAAATTCATGTTTTATTAACCTCAAGCTCCCATCGCATACATTTGAAAAATAGATGTATCTCTATATAAAGGAGTTATATGAGACATAGCTTATTTATCACAATATGAGCTTTCCTACGCACAGAGAATATTTAGTGCCACTGTGAATTCAAGGCTTCCCAATGGCCTGCTGTCCAGGAGTTGAAAGTAACGGGATAGACAGGCAGGACAGATGGTGTGGCCGCAGATTGGAATACTAAGATAGGTAAATATGGAAATGAATATAATCCATTTGTTACTGTGGTGTTCTCTTCTGAGAGTTATCAATTTAAAAATTAACTTTTGGATATTAATGTCAGTTATATAAATTTCTGTATGGGAGGTGTTAAGAGTGATGATGTATGTTGTTTAAAATAAGGAAAAATATGTTTGCTACGTTTGGGTTTGGTGATGTTAAGCCTGTTTGTGTAACAAAGATTAAATAGGATACCTCTGCTGGCATCTGTGAGATCATCTCCGGGTCTGATGTGCTAGGAACGCTCACAGGTTCAGCAAACAGTTATGCTCACAGCTGTAGTTTATTACAGCAAAAGTATACAAAGAAAAGTCAGCAAAGAAAAAGTCACAGGGCGCAAAGTCTGGAGGAAAGGTACGAGCTTCCAAAAGTCATCTCCCAGTGGAATCACACAGGATGCCTTGAATTCCTCCAGCAATGACTTGTGACAGTGAGCGTGGAATGTCTACAGGGAAGCTCATTAGAGATTCAGTGCCAAGGTTTTTGTTGGAAGAAACTCTGCCTAGCGTGTACCAAAGTTCCAGCCTCCCAGAAGGGGAACAGGTGTTCATTATAAACCATATTGTTTGTGGAAACTATTTAGGCACAGAGAGTCACTCTTATCTTTTAGGGCAAGTTTTCTGTCAGCGTGAGGAACTGTTTCCCGTTCAAATCCCTGTATACCAGCCAAGGGCCAACCTCACAGGCCTTTCCAAGGACTGCAGCCTCAGCCCTACTATGCGGTTGATCTCTTCTCTGCCTCTTCTCTGCACAATTTTTAACTTTTGTTTTCGAATAGTAGTGATGAAACAAATAGTATATTATTGACTAAATCTGCAAGAAGATTTTCAACCCTTCTTCCTACTCACAAGACAAAGAGGTGTCAGTTAATAGCATATGAGATTCCTGGGATGTGGTTTGACAAACATTTATTAAGCATCTGCTATGGTCCAGGCACTCTGCTAAGGGCTGGAGCTGCAATTACTGTGGGACTCACCCAAGACCATAGCTCTTTGGTGAGATGCTCCAGGGCCAACCCTGCTGCCCAGCCCTGAGACTGCCCGTGAACCCGAGAGTCATTATTCCAGGGAGAACTGCATTTTCAGTTGAGCCTTTTATTGACCTTGACAATCTGAAGCTCAGAACCACATGATCTCAGGAAGGATACCTGGGCTTTTAGAAATTGCCCAGTTTGAGCTGCTTGGGTGAGATTCATCTGGCAGGAGTGGCAGGCTTATTTCCCCTGACAATTTTTCATGTTTCATTTGGTTTTATTTCACTGTTTGGGAAAGATTTTCCCCTGACATTTTTTGTTTATTTTTATTTGCTGAGGTGTTGGTGGAAATACTAAGTGCCTTGGTGGAAATACTAAGTGCCATGCAGGGAATGCACACAGGGACTTTGGGAAACCGAGGTCCTGGGAGAGCCCTTTTGTCCCCGGCATTGGAACCCTTGCAGTGCTGCCCTGAGGTTATAAACCTCCTCCCCACCAGTGAACTGGGGTCTGGCACTCCATGACCATCAAGAAACAAATACGAGCTCTCCTGGGTCTTGGCTTCCTTATTAAGGGAATCGGACTTTGGAGGGCCCTGGGTGGGAGAGGGGTCAGGCCCGGGAGTTCCCAGTGCTGTCCCTGAAGCCTGAAGCCGCCCAGCAAATGATAGCAGGAGAAAAGGTCAAGTTGCAACTGAAGAGCAGAAGGAAGTCCCCAGAGCCAGGGCCAGGAAAGTTAAATACAGAGGAAGCACAGTGCTTGGACTAGGTTTTCCCAACACCCTTGGTGAGAAGGAAAACAGGAAGCGCGTTCAGAGCTCAGCCTGTCTTCTGCTCCTGGAAATTCTGTGTTGATCTATATGAGGAGTGTGGGGAGCTCTTTGGTGATCCTGGGTGAGGTGGGAGGACTCAGCACCCCTTGATGTCCTTTCCTGGGACAGGCTGGGAGATTTTGTGCCAAGTGAGCATTTCTGTTGTGTCTGCTTAATGCTGCTGGTGGGAATAATCCAGGCCTGGTCATCACGGGGACAGTGGCAGGGCATGTGGGCCCAATATCAAAAAGCCCGACAGCCTGTTTTGAGATGCTCACTGTGGTTTTTATAGGTTATAAGTGCCACTTGTGCATTTTGGTTTACTTCTGAGCTGCTTCAATCCAGTTAGTGGCCAAGGGAAATAATGCCCTCAGGGATTTTTTAACAAACTTTCACTTTGAGGAAGTCTCCGGTGTAAGAGGCAGCCTGGTGGGTTGAGAGAAGGGGTGGTGCACAGAGGGAAAAGGCCTCTGGTGTTGCCGCTGGCCTCTCTTGTGGACGGGACTACCTCCAACTTGTCAGGATCTTGGAGGACCAACCATTATTTTTACGTATTCTAAGAGTGATCCAAAAATTACCAGAAAGCCCAGAAATAAAATCAGAGTTCTATAATTAGAAGTGTTCTTAGAGTAAGTTGGTTCAACCTCCCCATCCAAGCCAGGAGTTTCTGCTCCGTCATCCCCAAGAGGTCGTCCGTGAACTTCTGCTTGAACAACCCAAGTGATGGGGAGCACATTATCACCTAAAACAGCTCATTCCATTTCTGGACATCTCCACTGGTATTAAATTGTTCCATCTATAGAAGAGATTGGTTCCTTTTCGGGGCTACCAGTTTGATCCCACAGAATTTGTAGACTGTATAACCCATGTATCTGGACCTCCTTGTCTCTAGGCTGAATGACCCTGGAGCCAACAACTGCTCATTTAAATATACAGCTTTCAGTTTCCTCCTCTTCTTGGAGGGTTCCTGTAGAACTCTATTCTTCAGTCATGACCAGATTCATAAACTAAGCAGTCGGGAGTTTCTCCTGGATTCTGAAATGCTGTTAGAAAGACTCTTCACTCACAGGTATTTACCGGGGAGGGAGGGGGTATGTTTTGGCCACTTGGGTTCTATGCAGGAGCTTCTGGACCAGATCACCTATCAAGAAAGGTGAGGGCTAGCTCTGAACGTCTGGGCCAGAATGAATACCCGCTTTGCTATCATCTGTTTTCAGGACCCTTCTTTTAGAGAATGTCAGAGCAAAAACAGCCCCAGAGATAATCTGCCTCAACCTTTTATTCCATGTTGCACATGGTGACCATCAAGTCCCTGAGAAGGGGAACAGATTTGTCCATGTCATCCAGTGGAAGAAAAAACTGGAGCCCAGATCTTGTGGTTCTCGAGTTCAGTGAGATGGCACTTTATCTAAAAGACAAATGCTGACAATCCCTATGTGTCTTTGGTTCCTGTGGCCCTCAGAGAGCTTTGTCCCCTGGAAATCACCTGTTCTTCCCATTGTCTGTGGTTCCCCCCTGCTGATCCTGTGTCTGTACCCCGAGTTCAGGGCGAGCTGTCTCCATCTCTGCAACTCACCTCATTCATGACCCCCAGGGCTGATCATCACAAAGGTACCATGGAAAGAGAATCTGTTCATATTCAAGGAACTTTGCTAAACAAGCAACTCTTTCAGGGTGACTATTTATTGCTATTTATGATGACAGATTATCTTTCTGATTTCCTCCAGCACATGTCTCCAGAGGAAATTAGATACAGTACTTTCCTTAAGCAGGGCCAGAAGAAAATGTTTCTATAAATACTTAACAACTTGTCAAGGGAGATTACAAATACTGGCACGTCCTTCACAATGTCATGTTGGTTATTGAAGCTGTTGTAGAGAATCAGGATGGTTTATTTTCTTCCTGCTCTAAAGCGATGAGTGCTACATTTTCTGAGGTCAGAGAAGGTGCTTCTGAGGACAGAAGCTCCAGGACCAGCCCTGGCTGGTGTGGCTCAGTGAACTGAGCACTGGCCTGTGGATCAAAAGGTTGCTAGTTTAATTCCTGGTCAGGGCACATGCCTGGGTTGCAGGCCAGGTCCCCAGCTGGGGGCACACAAGAGGCAACTTGCTCTCCCAGTCCGTTGGGAAGACCTCACTCTTCAGCAGACGTGATTGCACCAAGCCCCACTGTCTTCCGTGTGGCTTGGGAGAAAGTTGACAATAACGAGTACAATAAATGCAGTTAATAAAAGCTAACATATCTCCGCCTCTTACAACGTGTTAAGAATTTTTCTAAGGGCTTTGCCTGGATTCAGTCATTTAACCCTCACAGCAACCTCATCAGGGAGATATGAGCACCTTCCCTCTTTTACACAGGAGGAAACTGAGGCAGGAGAACGTGCCGAGAGCCACACGGGTGGAACGGATGGAGCTGGATTTGGCCTCAGGGACTCAACTCCCCCACTATGGGGCCCCCAAAGGAGGGTTGGGTCCAACTCCTTTCTGGTAATTTCTCTCCTCAGTACCTTTAAGGATTTTCTCTTTGTTCTGGGTTTTACCATCAAATATCTAGGTACAGAATTTTTTTCATTTATCCCACTTAACATTTGGTGGAATTTTTAGATCTGGGAACTCTTAGTTCTGTGAAATTCTCTGCTGTTGACCTCTTTAAGCACCAACTCCTCTGTTATCTACATGTGTCCTGCCGGAACTCCTACAGACCTATACTGAAGCTTTCGGAGTCGCTTTTCATGTCTCTCCATTTTTCTTTCATATTTTTAACTCTCTTATCTCCTTTGGGCTGTGTTCTGTTTGATCTTTGTGTTCTCAGTTTTGTTCCTCGGCTGTGTTCGGCATTCTGGTCAGTTTCTCTGTTGAGTTTTAAAATTTCATTAGCTCTCTACTTCGTTTTTAAGATCTGTAATTGGCTCTTTTTCATACTCACTCCTTTTTATTTTATCATTTTATTTCTTGTGTCACACTTGCAGTCCCCTTCCTGACTTCTTTCGGTCTGTTAGCATGCTTGTTATATGTCTTGTCCTTCTGGAGGGTTCTGTTTGATCTCGCTTCCCTCAGATGGAAGTGATTTCATCTGTGGTGTTTGTTGATCTTGTATGGTGGCATTTTCCCTCAGTGCTCTGTGCCTCCTGAGTTTGAGTTCACCTGCTGGGTCCTGAGCAGGGCTGGCCTCCGTGCCTTCTCTAGGTCCTGTCCTCTTGGCAACCAGGGGCAGGGGGTCTCCGGGCAATCCTGGGTGGAGAGGAAGTGGGTGTCTGATCCTCAGCATCAGCTGGGAGGTGTGCTTCTGGCCGGTGGCAGGATGTATGGCTTTGGCCCCCACTCACAGCTGCTATACTCCTTGCATTCATATGTTTCTTTTAGGAGCATTGCTTTAAAAACTACTAGGAGAGCCCTGGCTGGTGTGGCTCAGTGGATTGAGCACCAGCCTGTGAACCAACAGATCACTGGTTCAACTCCCAGTCAGGGTACATGCCTGGGTTGCAGGCCAGGTCCCCAGTAGGGGGTATACCACAGGCAACTATAAACTGATGCTTCTCTCCCTCTCTCTCTCCCTTCTCCTATCTCTAAAAATAAATAAATAAACTTTTACAAATTTAAAAACACCTCTAGGATAGCTCTTTCATACTTTTGAGCATGCGTGTGTGTGTTTTCCTCAACATTAGGAGTTTGGAACAGAAAATAGGCATTTTAGCATTGTCTTAGTCCACTATCTTGAACCAGAAAGTCTCTCACATAATTATTGTTTGTTAAAATGAAGTAACTGGTGTTTGCAAAGAGTATATATAATATTGGCTATAAAGCATAATAATAAATAATAAAGTATACACCTATGAACAGGACCCCCACCCTGAGTAACTATGAGAACATGATTAGTGTGGTTGAAGCCACTTTATGTTCCTTTCAGTTATGGATCTTTGTCTCCCCCATCCCCACCCCCAGGTGACTACTCAGGTACTGGGTACCTTCTCTCTACCTTTTCTTGCTTCCCCCCTCATTATTTTGCACTATTTTTTCAATACAGGGAAGTGCCATAACACTGTGCTTTAGAATTGTGCCATGAAGCTACAACAATAATGAAAACACATTAGCACATAAATAGACCAACAAATTGGTGGAACAGAGAATTCAGGCACAGATTCGAGTTGTTAGGAAATGCTCTAGACAATGAAGGAGGCGTTCTAAATCGGGGCAAATGGGATGACCGGTCCAATAACTTGGCATTGGGCAATTTGTTATTTATTTGGAACAAGATAAATTTTAGTTCCTTATTTCACACTTTACATAAAAATGAGTCTCTAATGGTTAAAAAATCTAAATAAAAAAAACTGTATTACAAGAGAACTAGACAAAAATTTAGTAGAATAACTTCATAAACGTGTAGGTAGAGATGCCTTTTAAGCAATACCCAAAGCCTCAAAGCAAAAGATACAAATAAAATTCAAAGACAAACACCAGAATGAGAGAAAATATTTGCAATGTATATAACCAAGTAAGAAGTCAGTATTCCAGCAAAAACGAAAGCCACCTGTAATTCTGCTACTTAGACCACTATTTACATTTTATTACACAGTGTTTCCATCTTTTTCCCCTTCCCAAGTGCTTTGTTCTCATGCACATTGCTTCCACAACTGGATTATGCTGTACAAGTTGCTTTTCTAATTCTTTTTCTTAGTATAATGTAAATGTTTCCCATGTAAGTAAATACATACCAATTAAAATTTCTTCTGCAAAACTTTGATGACTATTTGTTATACATTGTATGAAGGTGCTCACACCTGTTTAATATATTATTAAATTAATTTTCTAAAGTCAATATGCCTGATATGTGAGGGACTCCTACAGATCAATCAGTAAAAAACAAACACGGCATGGGACAAAGGAAATGAATAAGCCATCAATCCACAGGAGGCTGAAGAAGAAAACCCGCAAAGGCCAACAAACATAAAACTCCAATCTATCCTACTAGTAATTAAAAACATGCAAATAAAGTACTTTTGATATATACCACTGAGAGAAATTACAAAGATAGATGATCCCAAGGCTTGGCAAGGATGTCGGGAAATGACAGGCTCATAACCTCAGTGAACTGATAGAGTGTTTGCCAGGCGACTTGGCTGTGTCCATCCACTTTTCTTTAAGTGCTTGCCTGGGCTCTGACTCAGTGCTCCCCCTGAAACCACAGCCTGAGAGATGCTCACCGCAGCGCTGCCAAAGTGGGGGTGCTGAGGGGGGGTGTGGGGGGTGGTGGCAGAGATTTCTAACTTTGATTAAGTACCCTTAGACAAGGTACTTGGGTTATGAGTATCTTAAAAATATTCGTGCATTTTTATTCATCCTAATAAATATAGTGCTAGCATAACAAGAAAGTAAACAGTTTTAAGAACAGATGTGTTCATGGGAAATAATTCAGGATTTGAAATGCTTATACTATGTGCTCACTCAGTATACGCCCCTCACAAAAACAATAGAAAAAAATAAAACAAAAGCAAAACAAACAAAAAACCCCACATCACAAACTGCACAATAGACAGACAGCGACCACCTAATTACCCTCATAAAAACCCCCAATTCCATAGAATCACATCAAAGCCCCGAAGGAGCTGGGTCTGCAGCCTTCTGAGCTTCCCAGCTCATCCCTTTGCCCCACACTGAACATTAAGGTAAAGAAGCCCCCAGCACTTCCTGGATGTGAAATACCCCTTATTGACTGGGCTCAACGCACCTGCTTTCCCTGCCACCAAAGGGGTCACTCTTTCCCAAGCTGCCTGTCCCACTGGGTCACAGCCCTGGAGAGTAGACACTGGCTTGATCCATCAACGTGTTCTTAGGGCCCAGCACATTCGTCACAGTGAATGTGTGTGAATGAACAATCAATAAATGAGTGGAAGCGTGAAGCTAAGGCCCAGGGTTTCTGCCAGAGACAGACCTAAGGCCCCAGGGGACAGAGGCAGGGCAGGGCTGGACCCCACTCCTTGTTAATGCATGCTGTCTGCCCACATCGGGTGCCTGCCGCTTCACAGTTTTTGTGGGGAGGAAGAGGTAAGAACGCAGGAAGGAGAGGCCTTTGAGAGCGGAAAGCAGGCCCTACAAGTTCACTGTGTCTCTCTTGCTGCTGAATCCCACTCATGGCACGAAAGCTCTGCCTGCCAGCAGCCCTGTGCTGCAGAGCACCCCGTCTCTAAAGAAGTCCGTCCTGCTGGAGGTCCTCTCAACCACCGGACCCAGGACCCAGGACACGATGAAGTCAGCAGGATGCCTTTTGAGAGGGGAGAAAGTTAGGACAAGGCAAAACCCGGCCATTTATCAATGCACACAAGTGCATTGCTCAGCAGATTTGGGGCCACATGAATAAATCACTGTTTCATTTGAGAGCAGTTCCAACTACTCACAGAGCCACCCGAGTCACCTCTCTGTCCAGGACTTGGCTGCCACAAGGCCCTTCCGAAGGGTCTGGTTATTTTTAGCTGTAATTAAAATCATAGCACACAGTGTCATGTACCCCATTTTGGTTAACTGATGTGCAAGTAGCTTTTTTAAAGTATTGAACTGACTATAACCCCTTTTTAATTTGGGGGTGTTTCAAGTGTTCAAGCAGAAAGCCACCCTAACGTTGATGCCAGATGACAGGTAGTGGGGATGGAAAACACCCGCACTGGCTCTGCCGATCCCTCTGCTCTCACTGCACTAACTTACCGGACTAATCGGCTCTTAGAAAGACTGACACGCAGTTACTGTGAGAAAGAAAAGTGAATGTGGAAACCCTCTTTTCTCACCGCATTTCATTTTAACAGGGGGCTTTGAGACTCAATAAATCGCTTTCCTGTTTCTTCTCCTCTTTTCTTCGGAGAAGCACCTAGAACGTTTAAGAGGCTAAGAGACTTCTCCCTCTTAATCCTCTCAAACTACTCAGAAGGTTATGTTTTCTTTAGAAAGTTTCTTAGGAGATCAAAGAGAATTCTAAATACCCATATAGTTCAGTGCATTCCTGGATGGTCTCTCCATTCCTGTCTTTACCTCTTCCAAACAATCTAGGCCAGATTCATTCACTCACTCACTCACTCACTCACTCAATCACTTGTTTATTACTTGGCAAGCGGTCCTTCAATCCTGCCTTCTCTGGGCACTAAAGAGGTTGGTTGGTCTGATCTTGCTCCAATTTAGTTAGTCTAAGGGAGAGAGAGAGTGAGTGTGTGATTGTATACCTGGGGTAAGAGTCTCAGAGACGGACATACAAGGAGCAGGAGGACCCAGAGGAAGAGCCATTCACACGGTGCCCTGCTGCCTCCCTGCACCCACACCGCCCGGCCGTGGTCTGGCCTGCAGGTGCTCAGCACTCACCTGGTACACAATAATCACTTGCTAAATGTGTCCCGACTTGACTCAACTTGTTAGCCTTTCAGATGAGTCTACCCAAAGTTATGTCTCCAGCTCAAATTAGGCTGCTCTCTGCCCCAGATAACTCTTGTGATTAATTGTGACAAAAAATCCTTTTTGAGGGAAAGAGGAGGAATATTTTTTTAAAAACCCTACTTTTCTCCCAGCCTCAGCTCTTCAGCAGTCAAGCATTTGTCATATTTTAGTCCTTTAACCACTAGTCATTTCTGACTAATACCCAGCAGGCAGACATGGGGTATGATTTCCAAGATGATAAATGCTTCCCTTCTTATCTTTTGATATCTGGAAGTAGAAAATTTCAAGGAAAAAGGGTTTTACACCAAGACGACCATAAATCTCATTGTGTTCACAACAGAAGGCTGACCAGAGGAGTTTATTAAATCCATAAAAGATTTGATGTATATCAAACTGTTACATAAAGTCAATACTTTGGAGAGAAGCAGACAATAAATACTCAACAAGAGGCAATATTTCCATCAGGGAGAAGGCAATCGCATAAAGATTAGGGGAGCAATTTCAATATTGCCCGTCTCTCTCTGTAGTCAGAAGATATGTCTTGTTTTCCAGAATGATCACTGGGGAAGGATCGGGGGGTGGGGCAGGTGGCCTTCTGGGCTTGGCTAATCTCACCATCAAGCCCTAATCAGGTGTTGTGGACTAAATATTTGTGTCCCCTCCAATTAATATGATGATGCCCTAACCCCCAGTGTGACTGGATTTGGAAACGGGGCTCCTAAGGTAGTAATTAGGGGCAAATGAGGTCATGAGGTTGGGACCTGACTTGGTCTCAGGGTTCTTTGCCACATGCACAGTCACTGCCACGGGCCTCTCTGGAGGTCGGGGTGGGGCCAGAGCAGAATCCTCAGGCACAGAGGCACTCATCACAGGCATCCCCTGGGCCCATCCAGAGCTCTCAGGGCCTAGGAGTCTGATGAACCAGTTTTCCAGGTGAACTGGTGTGTCCCTTGATTAGGAGCCACCTTCTGGAGACACCGTCAGCCTGATTCACTGTCTGTGGCCCTGGGGCTTGCCTCAGCCACCCTGGAAAGCACCTTGAGCAACCTCTGCCGTTGATGTGACCTGATCTGACCAGCTCATCACCTGTCCCTGACCCCAGGGGTACACTTCTTTTAGGCCTTGTCCTTCCTGCTGCCTAAAGGTGAAAATTCTTGGGCTCTCTCTTCTTTGGCATAAAATATTGTTTCCTGGAAGCCCACACAGAGCAGTTAGGAGACCAAGGAAGGCCGCTTATGAGGGGGACAGGAACCCCAGCTGGCCCTAGGACGACAAGCAGGAGCAGTGGGTACAACAGCCCTGGGCTCGACCCTGAGTGTCCTTGGTGATCATGGTGTGTTTGTGCCCAGGGCAAGACCCAGCACCCACACAGTGTCTGTAATGGAGGGAGGAAGAGAAAGGGCCACGTATCCCCCTGAGTCGGGGGCAAAGTGAAATGGTAGGTCCACTATTGGAACGCAATTAACCCAAGGGCTACGAAGCCTGAAAATCTAAGTCGGGGAGACCCTGTCCTGCCAATGAGATCTCACCCAACCCTGGGGCCGGGCTCAGTCTTGTGCGATGCCCAGCTGTCCCCACCTATCCCTTACTCTCCAGTTGGGCGAGGCCCGGCCACTTCCAGGCAGAGTCACAGGGCCAGTGTTGGTTCCCTCATCTTACAGGGACCTCAGAGAGGAGAGTCTCCTGTTTGTATCACCCTCCCAGCAGCAGGGTTGGTTCTAAAAACCTGGTGTGCTGGTCCCTGGTCCCCTCCTGCTCACGTACCGGAAGGATTTGGTCCAACCTTTCTGTGAGCCCCTGGGTGGGTCCGGCTGGGCTCTCCCCAAAGCACCCTTTTTGTCCCCAGAAAGAGGAGGTGGCTGGCTATGGGGGATAAGCCTGAGAGAGGCCTGGGCTGGGCCCGGCTGCCGCGCTGTCATCTCCTGACTCGCCTTCCTGATGTGTCAGTTAGCGCCCTCTCTCTTGAAGCCCCAGCTGTATCCCTAGCACTGGACTCTGTAAAAAGCATAGTGGGTGGATGGAGAATGACCAGCCCACACCAAGGGATGGAGGCTGAGCACGGGTATCACTGACCTGAGGCGTGAGTGAGCAGGGCATGTCTCACATGATGTCCATTCTGAGATGTGCTGTCCCTTTAGGTCCTGCACTGAGCCCTCCCGTCACACATGCACACTCACACCCCAGCAAAATCTTTGTGTCAGTGCTGCCGTGCTGCAGGCACCTTTGAAAAATTGTGGGTTTTTTTTCAGATAGGCACAGCTAGGCACAAAATTCAAGCAGGCTCAGAGCAGAGAGTGTCACCCCCACCCCTGGCTCCCTGTTACCTGGAGTTTCCTGTGTCTACTTTCAAAGGATTTCTATGGCTCCACAACTGTGAGCCTCATTGGACAGTTTGACCTAAAAACGCTTGGTAATTTCATGAGGCTCAGTCAAATACAAGCTTGTTCTTATATATTGGAATCGTAATAATCTGAATCACAGATTTTAATACCAGTGGAGGGACCAACTGTTAGACTTTCTGGTTAGCAATCTGGTTAGGGAAAGCTGTTTGCCCTCAGATTTATCCCCTGTCTTTCCTCTATCCCAGGGTGGAGTGGGGTGGGGGCTGACTGCCCTCTGCAAACAGTGTTTCCCAGGCTCCTGGGCCAACTGCTTTCCATTTCCGATTTGGCCGTTGGCTACTTGTCACCAGTGATTGGTGGGAGACAGGGTGGAAAGAGGGGGAAGCCAGGTTATCCCGTTCCTACCTTCACTCCTTACCTCTGAAGTATCACTGCATCTCCTCTGCGGACCAGAGCCCCCCAGGCAGCTCACACTGTGGTTCCAGCTCCCACACGGAGCCCCAGGTGCCAAGTTCCAGCTCCCGCTGGGGGTCCCAGCTCCTGGGATAGGAGACATCTCCCTTCCAGGTCCCTGTGGCCCTGGGATAACAGAGGCATCCTGTGGTTGCCAGTTCTCTGGGGAAGAGGATATTTTTGCCCACAACCTGCAAATAAAATTCTTGAGCTTCAGCTGATTGGACCAACTTAGGTGACAGAATCTCCGAGGGGATGAGGGCACATGGGTTTGCCTGGGGATGGCCACATGGCCGTGCAGTGAAGGGAATGAGAGCTGGGGGTAGAGTCCTCGGAGACAGGCAGGACGTGCAGGGGACAGGAGATACTGCCTGGTAATCCGGCTTAGTAACTGAGAAGGGAGAATTGCGCTGGGAAGCCCCAAACAGCAAGTATCCAAACCAGTGACTTCACTCTGCAGAAATGTGAGTGCTGGGCCAAACCCAGAGACAGGGTCGAAAAGGAAACCAGATGAGGATGCCAGATCAAGTCCAACATCCTTATTTACAGGTGGGAGAATAAAGGGAGAGAAAGGGAGACGAAAGGACCTTGATTGGCAAAGCTGGGATTAAACTTGTTCTCCTGAGGCCACATGGCATTTTCCCACCAGGATGCACAGGTAAGAGAGAGGAAGGGGGTTGGGGGCTGGGAGAGGTTTCCCTCTCCGACAGGCCAGCGCAGTGCTTTGTGCTTGCTGCGAAATTTGCCTTGTGGGGTCGGAACGGAAAAGGCAGAGGGCAGGAGTGAAAAAACAGACACTCCAATTAGGAAACTGGCTCAACACACGGAGAGACACTCCAGTGAAGAAGATATACAGATGGCAAATGAACCCACGAAAAGATGTTCACCACCATCAGCTATTAGAGACGCGCCAACTAGAACCACGACGAGATATTCTACACACCGATCAGAATGGCTAAAATAAAAAATAGTGATAACGCCAAATGCCGGTGAGGATGCTGAGGACCTGGACCACCTGCATGCTGCTGGTGGGACTGTAGAATGGAATGTGGCTATAGAACAGCGGTCCCCGACCTTTTTGGCACCAGGGACCGATTTTGTGGAAGACAGTTTTTCCATGGACTTGGTCGGGGGGCGGGGATGGCTTCATAGCCTGCCACCAGATGCAGCTTAATTGTCACTTGTCACTCACTGATAGTTTCGATGTGGGTCTGCAAGCAATTGATTTATTATGGTCTCTGTGCAGTCCAACCTCTCTGCTCAGGATAATCTGTGTTTGCAGTGGCTCCCCAGCGCTAGCATCCCCGCCTCAGGTCCACCTCAGACCATCAGGCATTAGATTCTCAGAAGGAGCACACAACACAGATCCCTCACCTGCGCAGCTCACAGTAGGGTTCCTGCTCCTTTGAGAATCAGCTGGTGCTGATCTGACAGGAGGTGGAGCTGAGGTGGTAATGCAAGCTGCTGAGGCTGTAAATACAAATGAAGCTTCGCTTGCTAGCCCACTGCTCACCTCCTGCTGTGCACCCGTTTGTGGCCCAGGGGGTTGGGGCCCCTGCTATAAAAACAGCTTGGCACATTTTGTGGAGAGGTAGAGCCTCCTCTACCCTGCAAGGAAGAGGACGCCTTTTAATAAACCCAGTTATTCCCTCTTTCCATTTAGAAATTGTCTCCTGGTGATCCTCTGAATTAGTCTGAAGGCTGGAGGGGTTTGCAAAGTTACCAGCCCCAGGGGTTCTCTGTAGCTTTCTGTTTTCACTGTCCCAATGTGGTGCTGCTGGAGAGGGGAGGGGAGAATCTTAGCACTTTCACAGGGAGGGCAGTTGCTCCTTCCCAGTGTTAACAGGGAAATGACAGGTGGGTGCCCCATGCAGGGCAGGGGAGTGAAAAAAACACCAGTTTGGCAGTTTCTCCTGCAGCCAACATGCATTGACCATGCAGTCCAGCCAACTGCACTCCTGGGTGTGTATCCCAGAGAAATGCAAACTTACGTTCCCACAAAAAATCTGTGCACCAACTTTCATGGCTGCTTTACTTGTCATAGCCAAAAACTGGAATGAGCCCAGAAGGCCTTCAACAGGTGAACGGTTAAGCATCCTGGATCGTCCACCCTGAGGGACACTATTCGGCAATGAAAGAGAATGAACACAATACACGCGGCAACGCGGGTGAATCTCCGGAGAAGCAGGCTGAAGGAAAAGAGCCACCCCGCAAAGGAATTGTGTGATTTCACTTCCATGACATTTTTTAAATGACAGAAGTATAGAAACGGAGAGCAGGCTAGTGGTTGCCAGGGGTAGGGTGGTGGTGGGAGGAAGCAGGTGAATGTGGTTTTAAAAAGGCAAGGAGAGGGAAGGTGCTGGTCAGTCTCTTGACCGGGCTGTTGTCTACAGGGACCTGCAAGATGATGCAATTGTATAGAACTTAATACACACCAAGAATCAAGTGCAAGTCCAAGTGAGGGAATCTGACCAAGGTCGGTGGAGGTGTCAATGTCGATATCCCAGTGGTGATGTCGCAGTATAATTTTGCAAAATGTCATCCTTGGGGGAAACTGAGCAAAGTGCACAGGGCTCTCTGTATTATTTCTTACAACTACGTGTGAATCTACAATTACCTCAATTATTCTTTTTTTTAAAGAGCAGAGGTCATTTCACCTTTTTGGTTGCCAGTGCATCTACCTCCAGGACTTTGGGACAGGACATCAGCTCTCAGTCATGGCTCTCCAAAAGGCCAGAGTAGCCTCCTCTGATACCTCCTCCTGTGGCCAGAAGCTGGGGGCCCACTGACAAGGAGCCTCTGCCACCGTAGGACACCTGTGGCCAGTAATAAACTCGTCCTGAATGGCCCCTGGGCTGCCCACGGGGACAGAGTTGAAGAACCCAAAGCCTTTTGTGAAAGAAAATTGGGATGGAAAGTTGTTTTATTTTCCCAGAGCGCTTGGGAAAAAGACCCTGACATAATCACTCCCAGGTCCAGGATAAATGAACACAGGAAGTGCTTCAAGAATGCCGTCAGTCTGATGGATTTCATCGATCGGCTCTTCCCTGCGTTTGCTCGGGAAATGCTCCGGCTCCCGCACCTCAGCCCAGCGACACGGACACAACTGTTTTCATTACAGGAAGGCATTTCCCGGGAATAAAATATGAAGTGAGGTGCATTCCACTCTCACTTCAGGCAGGTGTGGTGCCTGGGCTCTGGCTGCCATTTCATTATTTCCAAACAAATATCACCTTCAATCAAATATTAGTTTCCTATAAAACTGGAGTGATCACAGGTACTTTTTGTCACCAGAGTAAAAGAACAATGAGCAGCCCAGAGGTCATTGATTTCCTGCCCCAAAACAATCACGTGTGTGTGTGTGTGTGTGTGTGTGTGTGTATGAGAGAGAGAGAGAGAGAGAGAGAGAGATGAAGAGCCAGGGGAGAGAGTCAGACTAAAAGAGCAATCACCCTTTTCTCTTGGCTCTTGATGTCTCTGTTCTCTTTCTCCAGGCAGGGCCACAGCCCTGCTGAGCTTGCACCGGCATCTGGAGGGAAACAGACATGCCAGGCTGGTGTGGGGGCAGAGTGGGGTCTGGGCTGTGCGGGGGAGGTGGTCGGGTGGCCCCGTGTCGGCTCACTGGTGCCCGAGATTTAACAGCCCTGCACCAACTTGCTGTGTGCCCCGAGCACACGCTGGCCCCCTCTGAATCTCCATTGCCTCCCTGGCTCGCGTGTCCTACGGCATTTACGACAGCTTGTGGCACTTTTCCACATGAAGTTTCCTTTGGTGACACTGACTAAGGATGAGGGGTGGGTTAGGTTGTAGGAGCTTGGAGAAAGGCAACTGAAGTCACTGAGGCTTCTGACCTCCTCAGTCACCCACTAATTCTGTTCCTGCCACATCTTGATTTTCTTCAACTCTCTTTCAGCGTCTTTCTTGATATCAGACAACTGCAGCTCTGACTTTGGCTTGAATGCCCCTAGTGACAGGGCATTCCCTACCTTGTAGGCCGCTCAGTCTGTCAGGGGGATGTTTTACTTCAGCAGAGTGCTCTCTAAGCTGGAACAGAGAGACGTTCTCCGGTGACTCTTGATGTTGCTCTCTGTTATCACATGGAGTAAGGCTAATTTTTCTCGCAAATGACAGCGCTCAAGTGCTGAGGGGTGGTGATCGAGGCCCCCCAAGTCTGATCATCTCCAGAATAAAGACTCCCAGGTCCTGAATCATTTATGGGATATAGTCATGAAAGTCTTGTCCATTCTGGTGTAGTTCTTATAAATAAGTTATAGAGCTAAAAATGCCCTTTCTTTTGTCTGTAAGATCATAAAGATGACAATACTACTATAAAATTTTGTTTACTACAGGATAAGAAAAAAAACATCAAAGTTTCCATTTTAACCAATTATCATTCATATTTTGGTATATTCTTTTCTGTCAGACTTCTGAATTTGAGTACGTTTCATCCCTCTCCTTGTCTGACATCGTGTCAGAGTTGTTTATGACCAGCGTTTTGGAAGGGTGTGTGCACTCTTCCAGGTAGTGATGTATTATAATGTGTTTAACCAATCTCATACTGTTGGACGTGCAGAGTGTTTCTATTTTTGTGCTATTAAAAACAGTGTCATGATGGACCTTTTGGGATGTGGCTTCTTTGAGAAAAATGCCAATGAGATACATTGAGTCTGAAGGTTTGAATACTTGTGGTTAGCTCTGTGTGGCCTGTTGCTCTCCAGGAGAGTTGCCAGGTGCCCACAGAAGGTGCAGAAGGGTGCAGGCCTCATGTCTTCTTCCTCAGTAGCCGGTATGTGGGCTGAGCTCTGGCAAGAATATTCTCAGAGTGTGCCCGGCAGTGCTGGGCAGTGGAGGATGATCAGTCCCCTGACACTGGACTCTGAGTGTCTACTCTTAGAGACAGTGTCAGATCCTGGGTCAGAGCTTGGGCTTCAGAACCTGATAAGTCTGGATTGAGCCCTGGCCTAGTCATTCACCTGCTGTGAAACCTTAGGGGATTTATGAAGATTTGGTTTCCTCATCTGCAAAATGGGAACAATGCTTAACTTAATACCTGCTCTTATCATGATCACCAGTGACTTGTGTATTAGTTTCTTGTGGCTGCTGGAAACAATGACCATAAACTTGTTGGCTTTAAACAGCAGAAACTTATCTTCTCACAGTTCTGGAGGCCAGAAATCTGAAATCAGTTTCTCTGAGCCCAAATCAAGGTGTCGGTAGGACGGCACTCCCTCCAGAGGCTCTAGGGCAGAAGCCATTCCTTGCATTTTCCAGCTTCTGGTGGCTACCTGCATTCCTTGGCTTGTGGCCGCTTCACCTCCATCTTTGCCTCTGTGCTCACATGGCTTCTCCTCTTCCGTCTGTTAAATCTCCCTCTGCTCAGCTCTTATAAGGACTCTTGTCATGGCATTTAGGGCTTACCCAAATAATCCAGGATAATCTCCCCAGCTCAAGATCATTTATCATACCTACAGACTCTTTCCAAATAACATCACATTTGCAGATTCCAGGGATTAGGGCCTGATAACTTTGGCAGTCATTGTCAGCCTGCTCTCTCCTCGATGTTGCTAAGTCTCTAAACATTGTTGTGCCTCGGGACTTGATCCCTGACCGCCTTCTCTTTACTTGCTACTCACCCCTCAGGGATCCCATTCGGTGGTGAAGTTACGCTCCTTACCCAGCCTCAGGACTGTGAGTACCATCTGCATGTTGATGGCTCCAGTTCAGTCTTCTCCTCTGAATGCCACGTGTCCCCTTGTCTTCTTCACTGTCAGAGGCTTAGAACATGCCAACCTGAGCTCCAGGTATTCTCCCCAGACCCTGCTCCTCCCACCACCTTCTGCATCTCAGAGAATGGCAGCCCATCCTGGGCCCCCACCTTTCTTCCTTACCCCCACCCTAACCCATTAGTAAGTAGGGTGAGTCCTGTGGGCTCCATCTTCAACATAGATCAGGTTCTGATCCTGCCACCACACTGCCATCATCTCCAGTCCCAAACACCAACATCTCTTTCCTGGAATATTGAATGCTCTCCAAACTTCTTCTGTCCAAGCCCTCCTTCAGTATGCTCCCCACACAGCAGTCAGACTGAATCTTTGAGTTAAAATCTAAGAGAGAATAAAGCTGCTATAAACATCCATCAGCAGGTTTTCACACAGACGTAAGTTTCCAACTACTCTGGGTAAATGCCAAGGAGCACAATTGCTGGATAGTATAGTAAGAGTATGTCTAGTTTCGTAAGAAACCAACAAACTGTGTCTCAATGTGGCTGTACCATTTTGTATTCCCATCAGCAATGAAAGAGAGTTCTTGTTGCTCCACATCTTTGTCAGCATTTGGTGTTGTCAGTGTTTCAGATTTTGGCCAATTCTGGAAGGTGTGTAGTGGTATCTAAATTTGCATTTCTATGATGACACATGATACGGAGCATCTTTTCCTATGCTTATTGGCCATCTGCATATCTTCTTTGGTGAGGTACCTGTTGAGGTCTTTGCGCCATTTTTCAATCAGGTTGTTTGTTCTCTTACTTTTGAGTCTTAAGAGTTCTTTGTATATTTTGGATAACAGTCCTTTATCAGTACAACAGTCCTCTGCAAATACAATATTTTCTCCTAGCCTGTATCTTGTCTCAGTCTCTTGACATTGTCTTTTGCAGTTCATTAGATTTTTTGATGTTATAAAGTGAACCACCAAAAATAAATAAATAAATAAATAAAAGTAAGGCCATGATCTCAGCTACTGAGAGATAAAGGGAAAAGAGAACATGGGGATAAAGTGTGTGACAATTTCTTGTTTTTTAGAGAAGAAGTAGGCAAACGAAGGCCCCTGGGCCAGATTCAACTTACCACCTGTTCTTTGTTTCTAACCACCTGTTTTGGTAAATAAATTCCTACTGAAAGACAGTCGCACGCATTCATTTCTGTGCTGTCTATGGCTGCTTTCATGCTCCCACTGTAGCAGCGAGGAGATGTGACAGGGACCATATGGTCTGCAAAGCCTGAAATATTTACAACCTGCCCATTTGGAAGAAAAAGTAGATGACTCCTGTTTAACATCAAGACAGCAAGGCCT
>VMDR010007852.1:0-38771 GCA_007922815.1 Macrotus californicus
TCTGCTACTCTGGTTGGCTTTGAATACCCTCTAAGCTTACTGCAGACTGTTAGCACTCTGTGAATCTCCTTTACTTCTTTTTTCTTATTCCATTTCTTGGATTCTTTCTTTGATTATGCCCTCATTTTGTGGAATAACATCCTTCAGTAGTTTCCTGAAAAAGAATATATGAGAGATAAACTTTAAAAAATCTTTCATGTCTAAATAAATTTTCCTTCTAATTTTGCTTAACTATGAATATAATTGTATCTTGGAAATCACTTTCCCTTGAAATTTTGAAGGCTGTCCATTTGTATTTTAGCTCCTAATGCTACTCTAGAGAAGTCTTATACTATCCTGAATCCAACTCTTTGTATGTGGCTTGTACTTATTGCCCATTTCCCACCATTTCCGAAGATTTTAGAATCTTATTTTTGGTTTTGGATGTAATAGAATTTCATGATGATGTGCCTTGATGTGGGTCATTTTGTATTCAAAGTATTGGCCAAGAGACAGTTCCTTTCAATAGAAATTCAGGCTTCATTATACTTTACCCTCAGCAACATGCATTATAACTGTTGACTCTGCTTCTTGAAACACTCCTGAACTTGATTTGGCTAATGTTTCACTCTTCTAGTTTTTCTCTTCATTTTCTGATGCCTCCATTATATTCCAGGCTTTCTGTTTTCCCTTTTCTTCAATACTTTCTCTCATGGCGATATTATGCCCAAACAAACATCTCCAGCAAACTTCTCAGCTCCAGGTCATATGCATTAATCTACTTGTCATGTTACATCTGAAACTTGATGTCTCAAACTAAACTCCTTACATTTGTCCACCTCCAGTGGCCTTCAGTTGTGGAAGTTTAGCACCAGTGTGGGAACCACAAACTGAGAATCATCTTCAGCAACTCCCTTCCCTTATCATTGCATTTAACCCCACCCAATTCCTGCCACTTCTACTTACAGACTGCCTCTTGAACCTATCCTCTTTTCTCCACCTCCATGATCACCTACCATCACTGCTTTCCTGGTGACTACAATAGCCTCCCAACTGATCTCTTTATATCTGTTCTTTCTCCAACTCAGTCATTTTCCAAATAGTAATTTGAGTTATCAAATTTTAAGCACAAATCTAATCACTTTAGTTTTCTGGTTAGAGCTCAGTAGTTTCAGAATGCACCTAGAATATAATTCAATATTCTTAAGGGACCTACAAGACTCAAATGACCTGGCCCCTACTTACCTCTCTAGAACCACCTGTGCCACCCTTTCCCTATTCACTTTGTTCCAGTCACACTGGTGTTGTTTATGTGTCAAAAGTGCCAAACTTTTTCCACCCAAGGGCCTTTTCCTGGTAGCTTTCCTTCTTTCCCCTCACATAGCTGTTATTCATTGCTCAATATTTGGCTTAAAACCCTCCAGAAAGGCCTTTTCTGATCACCACAGTATAAATATGGGCCCTATTTCACTCCTTCATTCCTTTTCCTTTACAGTAACTAGCACAAATTTGTAGAACTTGTGTAATCTATTTGTTTCTATTTTTCTTTTCCACTAGCCTGTAGATCTCATAAAGGCAAGAACTATGTCTGTTTGCTTTACCACAGTTCCTAGCACCTAGCACAAAAACTCATCTGTTGAAAGAATGGTTATTCATTTGGAATTTTAGTTACCCGAATCCTGGTCCCTCTACTAATTATATAAATTTGAGCAAGTTACCTATCCTTTCTTTGCTTTAGTTCACTTAGCTATAAAATGAGGATGGTAGTATCTACTTTGAAAAATTAAAGGAGTGAATTCAGGACAAAATATTTGCATAGTGCTCAGTAATTTTACACAAAAATAACAAATAATATGAGAAGTTATAATTTCAGATTGAAGAGTGAAAGAAATGGCATATAAAATTTAAAAAAGCATTTTGATTGTTCTTTCATGTCCTACTCTATTTGCACTGCTATAACAAAAAATACCATAGATTGAGTAACTTAAATAATGAACATTTATTTCTCCCAGTTCTGGAGACTGGGGAGTCCAATATCAAAGTACTGGCTTTCTGGTTCATGCATGGCTATTTTCTCACTGTATCCTCTCATGGTGGAAGAGGTGAGAGAATTCTCTCAGGTCTTTTTTATGAGGGCACTGATCCCATTCATGAGGAGCCCATCCTCATGACCTAATCACTTCCCAAAGGCCCCACCTCCTAATATCACTGTGGAGGTTCAGATTTCAACATGAATTGGGAACAGGGGGACACAAACAGTCAATCCATAGCATTACATAAAGTTATACCTACTACTTACATCTCAGTTAAGCTAGTAATGGAGTTCTACTCCCCTTGGCAGTGATTGATTTTGGAGTGAGCATGTAACTTAGTTCTTGTCAATGAGATGGGGAGGGAGCTCCACTTGGGATTGTATAGGAGCCTGGGAAAATGTTTTTCCTTTTAAGAAGGAGCACAGGAAAAAATAGTCTCTCTGGATCCTGGCTGTGGCATCTGTAACTGCTGCCACCATTATGTGACTCCACGGGGAATCAGCCTTCGAAAGCAGCTGCTGTGGAGCAGAGAGATGGATGGAAGAGGAGTCTTGGATGGCATTGAACTCCTGTTGAACCACACTGGAGACCCACCCTTTTTTCCTTTGGGTTTCCATTTTCCTGACATCTAGGTCTGAGTCAGGGTATAGTGTTACATGTAGCCCAAAGCATCCCAACCAGGACCCAGTAGCCAGCTCTTCTTCAGAGACTGTATGGCCTGAGAGCCATAGGACCTCTCACCACCCTTCCAATTTTGAGATAACATAATGACATTTAGTCATTTATAAGACAAAATTACTCAAGGGGGTGAGGAGAAGGGAGCTCAAAAACACTTTGGCCAGTAAACAGAACTCCACATTTGAGTGCTTGTGAGTGGGTGGAGTGATGTAAACGTGCCACTCCTAGCTACAGGACTGCCACAATGGCTCCAGTGAATAGACGCTTGTTTCCACAACATTATTCTTCCACAGCCTTGCCAGATGGAAAACATCATGTGTTTTTCCTCTAGAGATAAGGGATCAATTCATTTCCCAAGTGTATCAAAAGAACATTCATTATTTTGGCTCTCTTTGGCCCTGTTTTGGATGATTTTTTACTACTTAGCCCAGAATTCAGAGGTCTGAGGAGATCATAAGATGGAAGTAGGCTTCTCCAGTGCATGTGAAAGGCACCAGGCACAAGTTTGATGAGCTCATCAGGCCAGAGGGTGCTGACTTCAGAGGGGACCTGAAGATGTTTTTGTCCAGCAGGCATGCATCGTGCAGTTTCTTGCTCTGTGCCTAGGCGTGTTTCAGGTCTGGGAGTATTGGAGAGAAGCTTAGTGGCATTGCATTTTAAGTCAAGCTAGGTTCTAAAGTTAACACCTAAGACAAAGTTGCATGTGGTCAAAGTACTCTTAAAAGTGCCTTAAATAATTGATGTAGAACAAGGCACATGGTTTGCTGTATACAACCCTGCATATATATATATATGCCTGTATGTGTCTGTATAAATGTATAATGTATTTGGTAATCCATAGTAGTACATAATAAAGAAGACAGCAATGTATGAAAAATATATTATCTTGGTTAGAATAATACTCACCAAGGCAAGATCCTTGTACCATGAAAGGCTAAAAGGAACTGAGAATATGAAGGGAAAAGCCATTTTGTATCCCCCATCTCCTGCTTACTCTGATATTCCTTTTTAAATAGAACCCATACAGTTAACTGTACATACAGTCTTTACACTGCAAGAGTACAGTGCCTCTTGGTTTTTTTAAATATAGAAACCTAGAAGAAAATCCAGAGAGCTTGTTCAAAGTCACATTAATGGTTAATGGTGGTAGGAAAACTCCACCGCCCCACACTCTCACTGGCGTAGATTTGCATATTCAACACTAGGAGGCCGAATGTGTTTGTGTGAGATATTCACACATCTGTCCAGGTGTCCTAGTGCTAAAAAGCCATGATACTTTTGCAGAACACCATGGACAAGTCGATATGTGAACCTCAAGATGATTAAATCAATAATCTGCTGCCAAATCACATCTGAAATGCACAAGCAATTGACAAAGGCTTAAGAAAAAAAGTCCTTTCTTAAATGCTTTCTTTTTCTTTTTTTTAATTTTCTCTGCCTGTTTTACAGGGATGTTGAAAAAAGTCTTTGCAAATGTCCTCTGTGAATTTCAAAGAATGGTGATTTTATATTGTTTTAAGAGGCAGGGAGATCCCATTTTATCAGTTCTACTTCATGGAATTGTCAAAGTGAATGGTAAAGAGTTATGAATGTAAGCATTGCACATGCCCCCTGAAAATATGGAGATCACTTGGGTTTGGAGAGATGGTGGCTGAGATTCTGCAACAGTGAGAAGCTCTGGACATTTGAGGATCAGAGCCATGAACGCTGGAACCCTTGAAGAGGGCATTATAGGTAGAGGAAGGAAGACTAAATTTGTTGGAGAGTCTAGTCCTGCTAAGGAATTTACCTTGGATGGTACCAATCAAGGTAAAGACTGGGGCCCTCCCTGCTCATGCCTTTAATTTCTGGGCACTAATTATTGATTGATGAACTGTATTGAGGAGTTCTAGGTAAATTGCTTAGACTCTTACCTCTCCTTATTCCACTGAGATTCTGATAGTACTGGGTGAGAAGAAACCTTGAGTCTGCTGTGTCCTTCAGACAGCTCTAGTATTCAGAACAGAATCATAATCTATATGCAAATTAACACTGCTTTTCAATTTTTGCACGTGGTGCTTTTCTGTCTCCATTTCATTCAAGAAGGATTATTGAATGGATGTCTTTTAGGCTCCCTCCAACCTTTTCCCTCACCAGTACTGCCAGAGCATCCCGGCCAGGCTCTCCACACATCTGCTCTTGACGCCTAAAGTTCTCTCACCAGCAGCCAGTATGATCTTTTGCAAATACATTATACATCACATATGTCACACACTATCCAGTAGAAACATATTGTGAGCCACATATGTAAATTGAAATGTTCCAGAAGTCACATTAATACAAAGTAAAAAGAAATACATAAAATATATTTTAATAATGTACTTTATATAACTTGTTGGATATTCCAAATATTATTATTGCAACATGTAATTAAGGTAAAGAAATATTAATGAGATATTTTACATTCTCTTTTTGTACTCAGTCTTTGAAATCCAATGTACATTTACACCTATGACAGATCTCAGTTAGGATTAACCACATTTCAAGTGCTCAGTAGCCCATTTATCCAGTGGCTACCATAATGGACAGCACAGACCTGGCAGATTAGATCACCTCCTTGATTCCCATGTGTGATCTGCCCAATCTAGTGTGTATTTAAAAAAAAATTGAGGTACAATTGATATAACATTAAATTAGTTTAAGGTGTACATTGTAGTGATTCAATATTTTGAATTACAAAATATTGAATCACTACACTATATGTATTGCAAAATAATCACCACAATAAGTCCAGTTAACATTTGTTACTATGCTTATATAGATTTTTTTTGGTGATGAGAACTTTTAAGATTCACTCTCCTATCTACTTTAAAATACAGTGTACAGTGTAATGCAGTATAATTAACTGTAGACACCATGCCAAACATCACATTCCCATGCCTTACTTATTTTATAACTGGAAGTTTGTATTTTTTGCCTCCCTTTACCCATTTTGCCCACCCTCCAGCTCCCATCTCAGGCAAAACCAATCTGTCTCTACATCCATGAGCTTAGATTTGTTTGTTTGCTTGTGTTGTTAGATTCCACATATAAAAGAGATCATATGGTATTTATCTTTTACTGTCTGACTTACTTCACTTAGCATAATGCCCTCAAGATCCATCCATGTTGTCACAAATGGCAAGATTTTATTCTTATTTATGGCTAAATAATATTGGGCCCAGTATTTATAAAAGTGAATGGAATTTAGTAGACAGCCAATAAATATTTGTTGGATGAATAATATTTTAAAAAAGAGCACTGGTATGGATTTGAGGAGCCCTAGCTTTTCATTTGACTATGCCAACACTACATGTATAGATTTAGGCAAATATAACATATTAAGCAAAAATCATAACAAGTGGATACTCTGTCATTGACTGAACCTTAGTTTCATGTCTGGCACTGTGCTAAGTGGTTTATAATCAAACCTTATTTAATCCTCACAACAGGTACTATTAGCTTTCATTTATGGATGAGGTTTACTGAATTTCATCATCTATGAAATGAAAAGGTTGAGGCCAAATAATCTCTGAGGTCTCTTTCCCCCTCAAAAATATTTCTTTTTATTTGAAAAGATATCTATGTCTTTCTCTTTGAAAAAAAGCCATTTATTTGTCCATGACTCAAAGGATGAAATTAAAGTCTCAAAGCTCCATAATAAATTTGAACCTCAATGCTTCCTCCAGATAAATGACCTTTTGCTTCTTTTTTTTCTGAAATTCTCACGTCAGTTTGCTGGGTCTTGGGTAAGGTCTGTGGAAATGAATTATCCCCTCGGTATACTCCTTCCACTTGCAAATAACTTCCAACAAGAAAACCCAAAGTGTGAGGTTAAAAATCCTTGTGTTTTGAAAGAAAATCCATGGCCATTTATTTTTTGGGCCCCTGAAAAATGTTCAATATTCATTATTGGTTTTCTATTAGTAATGGAATTTGGAGTTGTTGTCACTGAATGTTCTTTGCCTCTCGCCTCATAGTCTTTCTTTAGGAACTTGTCCCAAGAAAACTAGATTAAGAAAAAGCTTTATGAGACTGTGTGTCTACACCTCAACTCACACACTTGAGGGCTAGAAAGGGCCTGAGTGATAACCTGAGGCGACCCTCTCATTTTACAGAACAGGAGAAGGAATGCTCAGAGAAGGTAAGCTGTTTACTCCACCCCACTCAGCTAACGAGTGGCAGAGTTGGAAATTTGAACACCAATTTACCCCTTGCCAAAGCCCATGACTTCTCCACTTTATCACACTTTCTTATTGTGACCTTGAAAGGCAGTTTCCTCTGTGGAGTTTTATTTGGAGCAGCACTGTTCTTCTTTTTTTCTTTTCTACCAAAATAAATGTGGAAGAAGGCACTCATGCATGCAGTATACTCTCATGGTGCAGTCAGAGTTTAATGGAAATAAAACAGTATTTTTCACGAAAGTAAACAAATAGGACCATGGGACACTCCCAAAGCACTACCATAATTTATAATTGGAATAATTATGCAAAAATATAAGCAACAGATTAAATGAATTATAAACACTTCTCTGAGTTTGAAATATGATAATGAAAACGAGACTGAGAATAATAGCTTTGGCTGTTGTGCCAGGTGTTGTACTAATTGTTTTAAGTCCAAATTTTGCAGCAACAACGTATAGTGATCCCTAGATTCAAATCCCGGTTCTGCCATTTGCTAGGTGTTGAACTTTGCAAATTACTTAAACCATTATTCTTCATTTAGGCTTATCCACAAAGTAGGTAAAACTATACCACCTACTTCACAAGATTATTTTAAAAATACACATGTAGAATACTTATTGAAGTATTACCATTTGCTAGGCTTTGTTCTGGACCCTCAACAAGTGTAAGCTCTCATTACCTCATCTCAACTTCCATGGAACCCCCTAGGAGGTAAGTTCTGCAGACCCAGACATGTCTGTTTTGCTCACAGTAACTGACAAAATTATGCACAAGGATGTAATCAGAAGAGTTGGGAACACAGTAAAAACTCAATAAATATATGTTCAATGAATAAATCCATGCGTCACGTACCCTTTGTCTCTTTATTTTGCAGTTGAGGAAACCAAGTTTTAGTCCTTTTTCTAGGATCACAGGGGTAGGCTGTGTGACATGATGACATATTAAACTGTGTGATAAGGAATCATATCAAAATGTGATTACCTGAGCATGGAACAATAGGGATGGCTCTGAACCTGTTCCAATATATTTAAATAATTTGATTATTTCCAAATATGACTACTCTTGCCATTTCAAGGCGTAAGTTACTAGAGGCATTACGTGATTCTGATTGGGAGACATCAGTGCACTGGGATAAACCTGTAGGCAATGCATTGCCACAGGACATTAGATGTGGGTAATGTGAACAAAGACATTTAAGGAAGGTGAGTGTGGCATAAGTGTGCACGGAAAATTCGAGGGCCAGGGGCTGGGTGCTGGGAGGGCTATACAGCAATAGGATGGGTTGCAAAAATATAAAAACCACCCAGAGTTACCCCAAACCATTAGACAGTTCTGAGAGCCCCCCTCCTTTCTCCTCCCTGGGGCTCATTCACCAGGACACAATGAGTAGGGGGAAACCTAATCCAGGCTAGCAAATTCCAAGTGGCCTTCAAGTACCCCCAGTACAGGTAAGAAAGGCTAGATGGTGAATCTGCCTGACCCCAGGGATATTGATAGGGTCCTTTTCAGGGGAAGAGAAAAATTTGATCTGGGATTTACATGTGACGGTCGCAGGGGATGGTGTGCACTCATGAATAATCCAGAGAGAATTCAGAACCCCGGAGTGTCCACTGCCCCACAGCCAGCTGGCTTGGCTGACAGTGGAGTCAGGCTGGTGATACTGACCTCTGGGGTGAGTTAACTCCAAGGCACTGTTTCCGTTCCTCCTCCCTAGCTCAGCTCCACCACAGCAAATATGGTGGGAATGACTTGGGCAGGGAGAGTATGGGGAGAGAGGCCAGCGCTAAGTGGATGGAACATGTGGGACAAGGGTCTTGCTTGGCCCAAAGGACCAATCGATCAGCTTCAGTCTTAGTGGGAGCAGTAAAAACAGTGTGGCTTCAATACACATGCAGCACTTCCACTGAGAACTAAATGCAAATCTGGAAGGCAGGGCGTGAAAAAAGATAGGGGCTGCAAGAAGGAAGGGTAAGGCTGTCTTGTAAGGAGGTCAACAACAAGGAGGGACTCCTTGACCATGACTGTCTGCTGTACTTGCAACTGTACACAAAGGGCTACGATTACATTTGGAGTTGTACATGGGGAATGAAAGAATAAAGGAACGATTCCTGAACCAGTGAGGGATCAGCCTGAAGGAGGCATTGTTGTGCAGCAAAAAGAGTAGGCTATAGGATCAGAGAGACCTGGGTTCCAATCCCATCTCAGGCAGTTTTTGGTTGTGGAATTTTGAACAGGTTAGTTATGTCACTTATTTGGGCCTCACTGGCATCGTCTATAAAATAGGAACAACAATGATGGTAATAACAGCCAATGTTTTGGAGCACAATGATATGCCAGAATCATAATGCATTATATAGCATAACATATAAGTTATATGTATAGATTCCAATTATGAGGGTTTGAGTCCTACCTCTGTGACTAACTAATTTAGTGAACCTGGAAAAATTAACTTCTCCAAGCTCTAGTTTTCTCTTTGTTGGATGGGGATAGTAAGCAGTACCTACCTGTCTTTCATAGCAAAGACTCAATAGATATTGGTTGACTGAATGAGGGTGGCTGAGAGTATTCCATATGGTAATATGTACAAAACACTAAGCTTAGTGCTTGGAACATAATACTCATGCAAAAATATTGCCTATTATCAGTTGACAGAAGTTAAGTGTAATATATGTAAATGAACTATCTCATAGTTATGATTTTCTAAGTTTTAGTGTTTTCTCCTTTTTTCCTTTTCCATCTCTGTGATTGACTCTTCAAAATCCTCTCTGGTCTAGCCTTGATCTCCACTTAAATACTCTACAGTTCCAAGTTGGTCAAGGATTTGTAAGTTACAATAAAATCAATCTGCCCAATAGATCTAGAAAAAGGGCACAGAGGCTGGTGCAGTGCTCTGGGATGTAGTGGATTCTTTCCAGAACCTACAGGCTTCCTTCCTGCTGTGCCATGCTGCTCAGAGCACCTGGACATCTTGGTGTGCCAGCTTTTATAGGAAATCCACCCCCATCCACGGGGATCCTGGTTTCTCCTGTGATGAAGAGCAGGCCTCTAAGTAAACTGAAGGGATGGCCCATCCTGTTGCAAGCCTGTGTTTTTTTTTCCCAGACAACCACTGATTCCCATCTTTACATCCATTCAGCCAATCCACTAGAAATCCTTGTCCCTCCTTTCTGCCTAATCAGATCCTATGCATACTTCAAAGTCCCATATTTAACTGCTTTTCTCACAGCTCAGATGCAACAAGTTAATCAACAGAACACAGTCATCCTCTTATGCCTGGGGCCTAGCGGTTTGTGTTAAATTAGCAATCTGCAGTATATAAAACACTTTTACCTACTCTGAACTCCCTGGAACATAGGCCCTCTGGGCCTCTTGTTTACTTCCTATTTCTGGCTTCT
Organism: Macrotus californicus; assembly: GCA_007922815.1. Classification (NCBI taxonomy): domain Eukaryota; kingdom Metazoa; phylum Chordata; class Mammalia; order Chiroptera; family Phyllostomidae; genus Macrotus; species Macrotus californicus. Next base: position 10,288 of record VMDR010007852.1, read on the forward strand.
AGAAGACGGCCTGGCACACAGTAGACACGTAACACCTTGCTGAGCAAATGACTGTGTTTTGTGATTCTCATTGCAACTCTGTGACTTGGGTGTTATTCTGATTATCCACATCTAAGGAGGAAAAGGAGGCTCAGAAGCATAAATACTCCAAGGCAGGGAGCTGATGGACAGCAGAGCTGAGGCAGAGACCTTACTCTTATCCTCAAAGTCCATCCTCTTTAGAATAAATCATCTTTCAGTCCATCTTTGTATCTCCAATTATGTTTGAAGTTCCTTTGAAGCCGTCTGTCTGAGAAACCTCTCGTATAGATAGATACTTGCTCCAAAAGGTGTTCTTTCTTGACTACTGGGTCTAGCTCATTTTCAGGCTCCAGGCCTGCCTTGACTTTTGATATCTACTTGGCCTTTACTTTACCTTATGGAAACCTGCTGAGCTCAGTTCCTAGCTTCCAGTTCCAGCACATTCTCTTACTAATGCTTGGCTATGCTAGATTACCAGCTCTCTGAACAAACACATACCCAGTATGATAGTCTCATTTCTTCCTAAAGCCTTTTATATTCAGCCTACTGGACAATATGTATTGATATATATTTTAAGTGCTTATGATTTGACATTCATTGTCCAAAATTGTGTTAAGGGACGATTTTACTTTCTACTTGATGTATTTGTGACTTTTGTAAAAAGCAACCTTTTGCAGAACTCAGCAAAAACAAAGACATTTTCATTAAAATTGAGAAAAGAATTTTTGTCATTAGCTCAGCAAGACATACTGGAAATGCTCCAGCAGAAAACCAAGATATATAACCTTCGTCTTAAATTGTCCTACCTCATTCACTTGCAACTTGGTCTGCTCCTTGCTTTGCTCACTCAGTGGTCCTTTCAAGTTACTTAACTCTAATTCTCTGTTCTCAGCTTACTGATTTTCCCTGTCCTTTATTTAGTCACACCTCCCTGAGACCCTACAGCTTCCTTTTTGGTGGAAGAGACAATGATCTGTGAAGGCAAACTTCATCAAGGTGGGGCGGCCCTAAAGGAAAGATGGTTGAAATACAACCCTTCCATCTCTGACTTCACAGTAGTAATTCATGCTCTTGCCACACAGTCAGGCACAAGGCTATATGCTCAATGGTTTTTCACATTGGCTCTTGATATTTCCTTATTTTTCTGACTACATTGTCAAGTTCCTCTAAAGCAGGTATCTTAAATAATAGTTCTCTGCATCCCACCCAGAAGAAGCTAACTATGCTAACTGTGCTCTGGATACAAATTTTCTCCCCAATGAAGGGTGTTTTCCCACAGTAATCTGTAAAAGAGATTTCCCAGGACTCTCACTTGTGATAATATCTCTCACGGGTTTCTTTGATAAGTGATTAAGCTCAAACTATCTATTTTGGTTTGCAAAGTTCTTCATAATTGAGGACCAAACTATGTCAATAGGCTTATTTTGCATCCTGCTTCCTTCTCCCACACACTCAGTCTGGTTTCCAGTAATAATTAATTTCCACACCATTCCACAAACACATCTTGCCATCATTAATCATCATTAATGCTTTTATATTCTGATGCCTTTGCCCAGGGTGGATAGGATGCCCTTCCTCCCTTCACCCAATCTGATAAGCCCTTCTGTTCCTTCTAAAACATACTTCAGATGACTTTTCTTCAAAACAAACAAACAAAAAAACTTCCACAGTTCCTGAGGTGAGCTAGTCTCTCTCTCTCTCCTAGGCATTCCCACAAAACTTTAACACTTATCACCTTCTTTGTAAGATTCTTTGTCTCTCAGTTTCTCAAGGTAAGACTGGAGTCTTATCTTTTTCATGTGTGGATCTCTAGCAGCAACTTTTATATTACCTGACAGAGCTGGCACTCAATAAATGTGTGTTGAATGAATGCGTGAGCAAAAGACAGAAATGTTCTCCAGGTAGTTCCATGATGGATGTGAATGCAGAGTGATAGTGAACAGTGAAAGAAAGGAGGAGGGGTGGGGGGGTCACTTTACTGGAAGTCAAAGGATTAGCTCTTGCAACACGGAGTGCAGCTGACCGCTCCCAGAAGGGAGACATCCAAATGTAAGATGCAGAACATTAAATATTGAAAGCAAAAGTTAAATATTAAATTTTAATATGAAACATTAATGCCAATAAACAAAGCCAGCCAGGGGCGGGGGTACAAAATTAGGACCAGGATGTAGCCAAAAAGGAAAGAGTCACAGCTCGGGCTGAAAGCTGACTGTGGCCTGGACTTTCCCAGCAGGGCTCATCTGTAACAGTCACACCCATCAGATTTCCCCGGGAGAAGCAGTGGAGGGGGAAAGAAAAACCTTTTATAACCCACAGCCATAAAACCCAAGTCTTTCCTACAAAACAATGCACAGTAAAGTGTTTTAGGACCGCCAAGGCTTCAGAACTCATGGTACACTGGAACAAAAATAGAGGCAGCAGAGAGGAAAATATGAGGTTGCTGAACCCTTGGGGCAGGAATCCTATCTTTGCTTGCACTGTGTGTGACTGGGCTTATGTGCAGCCAACTTAGACAGAAAGAAATAACAAGAGTAGTAAGAGAAGCAACAATAATGGGCTTCCTCCTATTGGTGCCAATGGGTGTTTTGCTTGAATGAGAAACAACCCAAGAGCCAAAAATTGAAACGAGTGCTCAAAATTTTAACTTAATAGAATCCCAAAGCTGGTCCCACCTGGGGCTTCAGGAGCCCTTAAGTCTACTGAAACTCTTCAAAGTCAAGGGCCTACCAGCCTAAACCTGAAAAACCTCACGAACTGTGTGTTTTTCACCAGAAATCTAAGGGAGTCGGTTGGTTAACACTCAGTAATCAGGTTAAGGCGCTGAGTCAGATGTCAAAAGGATCTGGATAACTCATTCCTATACCTATATTCAAATCTTTTTTTGGTACCCTTACTTTATGAAAAGCTCTTATTCTAAACATGAAGGCTGGGACCACAGGGCCAGCTCAGGTTCTTGTGGGGGCAACTGCAGCGAGGTATTTAGGAATCGAAAGCCGTGACCGTCGAAAGGAAATAACTTCATACACTGGCTTCAGGGTCAGGATGACACAGAAGACTGTTTGTCTTGCTTTAAGCCTCAGAGTTGAGGGAAGAAGTGGAGACTTCTGAGAGCAAGACCCCCCATCCTAGTAAAGGTTTCACATAACCAGTCCACAGGTTACATGAAATTTCAGAGGTCACTGAATGTAAAGCCCTTATTCCTGGCCATGCTGGCGCCTCATCTGGGAAAGACACAAAAGGGTGCAGCGTGTCCAGACAGGGGACGTGCTCCAGCAACCCTCCCTTTCCCCAGAACTCTTCCCGTTTCCAGGGGAAATGTGGATGTGATGATAACGGAATGAAGGTAATTTAGCTGGAAGGATAATCTTCACGAGAAATTAGTGAGCATAAGGGGGGAAACGAGCATGGATTGGTGGGTTAATTTTAACCATATGGAAGGATTAACTGATCGGTGCTATCAAGTGACCATATCAAGTGAAAGTCAATCAGGAAACAGCTTGGAGGGAAAATTAGGTTTTCTTAAAGGAAACAAGGTATAGAAATGGAAGCTGGAGCCAAGAAACACAGAGTCTATATTATGTGATGTTTTCTTTCCTTAAGGTCTCTTTCTTTCTTATGATATATTTTGGTTCCTTTTCCCTTCTTTCAAATCTATTTGAGAACTTTCATCTGGCCTAGTATCTCCTTCTCCCCACTTTTGCTTATCCCACATACTCACATGATGCTGAAAGAGGGTAGCCCTGCAAGTTCCGTCAGCCTGCTGTGTTTCGGAAAAGAATGGGGAATTTTAATGTGAGTTGTGCTATTCTTGGTGTTTACAACCTCATCTACGTCTACAGCTGGGGTGTATATAATCAGTTCCTCTGGTAAAATATTGCCTCATGCAAATAAATATCGAGCATGTTTTATGGGAAAAAATAGAAGTTATAGTTTATATGCTATCAGCAACACCGAATTATTCTTAATACCTCACAAAATGCAGAGAAAAGATTAATGAGCTAGACAGTCAGGAATACTGACTCACTGGGTGACTCTGAGGTGACTTACTCAACAGTGCCGGGCTTCAGTTTTCACAGCTGAAATATGACAGGATTAGACCAGTAAGTGGTTCTCAGGCTGTCACCCAAGGATCCCTGATGGTTCATGGAGAGGTGATGTGGGGTCTGCCATAAAGTGAACGGGAACTGAAACAACATGAGCGACTTCAACCAGAGCTGCTCCGATTCAATCAACTTACTTATGTGTTGGACTTTTGCATCATGGTTTAAGTTTAAAAATGGATTCATGCTTAAAAAATTGAAAACTCATTGGGCTATAATATGTGATCACTCAATACCACTGCCCTCTTCTATCTTTTGGTTTCTTAGACATATTTAGAATCTCCACTCCTGAGTATGAAGAAATCATGGGGGTGATGTAGAAGAACTCCTTCTTTTGACATATGAGGAAACTGAGGTCCAGAGACAGACATGACCAGTTGGTAAATGAGCAGGTTTAGTCTTTCCACTACCCCAGACCTATTACTTCCTCCACCAGATCAGGGACGGTGAAACTTGCTGTTTTAATTTTCTGGACCTGCTATAATAGATACCACACACTAGTGGCTTAAACAACAGAACTTCATTTCCTCACAGTTTGGAGGCTAGAAGTTCAAAATCAAGGTGCCAGAAGGGTTGGTTTCACTCTGAGGCTCCTTCCTTGGCTTGTCAATGGCCATCTTCTGCCCATGTCTTCTCCTGATCTCCCTTTGTGCATGTATGTGTTCTCACCTCTTCTTCTAAAAAGGATATGAGCCAGTTGGATTACGGCCCACTCGTAAGACCTCACTTAACCTTAATTACCTCTTTAAAGACTATCTCCACATGCAATCACATTCTCATGTACTGACGACTTCAGCATATGCACTTTGAGGGCAAATAATTCAGCTCCTAGCACTTCAGTTCTCCAGTTTCCCTTCCCAGGAATAACTACTGTTACTTTTTCTTGTAACAGTGGTTTCCAAAAATTGGAGATGTATATTCTAACCTACAGAACATACAGGGTCCAGCAGAAGTAACGCCTGCTTGAGTGTCGTTGGTAGGGTAATAATATGGGTGTCATGATTTATAGTTTCAATTTGAACATTTCACCTAAAATGCCATATAGTGTGCTTGAGTGTGATATTGTTATGTTACAGAATTGCTTGCTTATGATTTTGTAATAAAAGAGTTTGTAATAAAAAAGAGGGCATTATTTGTGCCAGACCCTGTATGTGTCTCCCCAGCATACTGGGGAGATTTAAAACAAACAAAAACTCTCCTCTGGCTCAATCCCAGACTAATTAAATTAGAATCTTGGAGCGTGGAGCCCCCTTTCCCAACTCTACCCCGCAGGTGTCTCCAGTGCTAGCGTAGATTTGGGAAGCTCTTCCAGGCCATTGTTGCTCAGACAGTGGTCTGAGGTCCAGCACATCAGCACCCCCTAGGAGGCTGTTAGGAATGGAGGCTCTCAGGTCCCATTCCAGAGCTACTGACCTGAATCTATGTTTTACTAAATTCTTCTCTTAGGTAATTTGCCTGTAGGCAAAGTTTGAGAAACTAGGTGACTTTAGTTTTATCCTGGAATTTCTGTGGGACATACTAATCAGGGGATGGTCACACTAAGCAGGCCCAGCTGGAGCAGAGAAGAATGGGCTGATGCCTGCAGAGGCAGGAGACAGACTCCTGTGGTGGCCTATCACTTGGGCCAACAAGTCCTCTGGTAACATGTCCCCCAAGAATAATAATAAGAAGAAGGGATATCCTCAAGAGCTGCCTTGTCATGCCTTTTCCCTATAAATGCTCAGTGCCCACTTTGGTTCTGCAATCAGACAATCTTCTGTTCAAGTTATAATGCACCCGCCAAGAGCAGAAGAATGGCTCTGGTAAACTACTGTGAACATGCTGCAGAATGGGCAGCCTGGCATTCCTCGGGCTTGGTGCAATAAATTGCTGAGGCCATCAACCGTGGCAAATAACCCAGCTAGGCTGCCTGGCAGGCCCTGGAGGGAGGGAACCAGGGAGGGAGGTGTCAGCCAGTCAATTAGCCACAGAAACAGCATTTTTTCCTCCAGGGTGGATTTTCCTCTTTTCAGCACCACTAACTCAAATGTCAAACAAGTTGTAACTGCCATGGAGAGCAGGCCCTAGTTACAGTATTTGCTTTCTGTAAGAGAGAGAAAACAACCCGCCCAGTTCGGCTTTACCTTTGGAGTTCTGGCTCTTGGGATGGGGCCAAGTGAGCTGCTTGTTAGTAACTTTTCTACTCCCACCAGCTCCTACACATAGTGCTGCTAAGGGGAACCACTTCTGAGTCCCCTTCGTGATGGTTGCAAACCCAGAGCTAGGGGAAGAAGGGGAGCTATTATATGACAGGCCGCCCTTGTGGGGCAGCTGTGACTAGACATCAGCCCCAGTCAAATTAGAACTTATTTCCAGCATCTTGAAACATATCTAGAAAAGACTTAATGAGGCCTTGGACTCTACCCAATCCTGGAATGAACTGAGATGCCCTTTGCAATTCTACAATGCCAGGTGTTTGCCTCAAAGAGGCATTTATGGGTACACTGGTTTGGGCAATTCCCTTTGGCAACATCAGTTGAGCCATACGAACTGACCACCTGGGGGAATGTGAGAAGCCAAGAACTTTTGTGACTTGCCCAAGACCACTTGGCATAGAGACAGCTAGGATCGCAAGCTTCTTGAGACTGAGTTCCCAGAAGGCAGGCACCCCAGCTTGTGAACTGACTTAAAGTGGTGTCTGGGGGCTCTTTGGAGTGAGACGCATGTAGAAACGCCCACTGCTTGGCAGCAGTGACAGTGTCTGGGAGTGGATGCCATCCAACCCTGGAGCCACTGCGGCACACCTGGCCTTGCCTAAGATCTCAAGACAGGTGGACGTCTCAGTCAGGGAGCAGGCAGCTTTCCAAAGTGGTTTCCATTTACCCGCCCTACTTGGAACGGGGATGAGGGAGTGGACCTTCAACCTCCACTTAGGGGGACTGTGTAGACCTTAACAAATTTTAATGCTCAGGGGCTAAAAGACCATGTTAACAAGGCAGCCAGGAATTGGAGGAAATGTGCCATGAGCCACAGTTGCTTCTTTTAAGTAGGTTTGAATGGTGGAAGCTGAATTCTAAGAGAAGAAAGCAGGGCTGGAAACAGAATGGAAAGGTAAACAGTGAAAAGGTGGGTAGAACATGAACAGAATGTGGAGTGAGATAGAGTAGAAACAGGGCCTAGGGGCTCTGAACTGGCTCTGACTGGGTGCCAGCTGTTGAGGGTATGAGTATATTAATTTAAAGAAATGAAGAAGTAGGGCAAACACAGTCTTGGACACAAAATGCAGGAGCCATCCACTGTCGCCCTGCCACAAGCTTAGCTAAGCTGTGCACATAAAGTTGGGGTTACACAGGTCCCTCTCCACAGCTCTGGCCATTAATTATGTATTAATAATATTTTAATTGCATCTTTGGTCAATGGTTTGCCAAACCCAGGTCTAAACAACTCCCCTTACTTCTTGGAGATCAGCAGCATATTCATAAATTGTGAGCTTCATTGGGAGCTTCTCTCATGGTTTCCTCTCCTTGACAAGCAGTTAATAACTAACACTAATACAATACTTACTGTGTTCTAGGTACCGTTCTAAGTATCATAGAAATATGTACTCATTTAACAATCGCAGCCACACTACAAGGTTGGCATAGTATTATTCCCATTTTACAGAGGGTGCAATGGAGGGACAGAGAGATTAAGGAACTTTTCCAAGGCCATCTGTTAGTGAATGGCAGAGAATGGAGAGAAACCCCAACAATCTACCTCCAGAATTGTGCTTTTAACCTCTATGCTGAATTGCAAATTGAGCTCATTCTTCTATTATTGCTAAATCCATGTTATTTTTCTCGGGATCAGCTTGGGGGATTGGCAAACAATGCCTACACAGTAGATGCTTTGTGAAAATCCTTCACATATTTGGAGGAAGTCTTTGAGCTAAACCAAGGTCTTCTCTGCCAGAGCCTATGTGGAGCTCATCCATAGGCTTTGGGAGGTAATTTATCCAAGAAGCTTGAAAGCAGAGATCTTTAGTAGATCTAAAGCCAAATGAGGGATATGTGGCAAATGCTTCCAGGAAGTGTAATACATAACATGAATGTGGCTGGGGAACCTTGTGGTCCAGTCTGCACCTAGAGTCATAGATGAAGAAGTACAGTCCAAAGCCAACGATCATTTTAATGCATTTTGATCTTTAGTTATTTCTTTCAAAAACAAATTAAACAGAATCCATTTCACAACTCACACAGATTTTTAAAAATCATCTTTTCTCTCTTCCTTAATGTATTCATACCCCCAAACTGTGCCAGCACCTCTCGATTTCTCAGTTTACATTTTTCACTCTCGCCTCCAAAACTCTCCCGACATCCATGCCATCCCCCTCCCAGAAGTGGCATCTGGAGTGACTCTTCCATGAGCACCAAGGGACTTGGCAGCCCTGGGTCCTCTGGTCTTTGCTCACACCCCAAAGAAGACACAGAGTCTTCCAGGAAGCTGAGTTTTTTTCTTATTTTGACTATTTCTTAATGAAAAATTCTCCCAGAGAATTTCTGAAAAACAAAAATTCTCACATGTTACATGAATAAATACCATTTTTGAGGGCCTCTAACATGCCAATGCCTGTGCTAAGTCCTTCAAATTTGTTGTTTTCTTTCATAATATCTTCACAACAACCCTTGTAGGAATGTATTACTGCTATATCAATTTTATAGATGAGGAATTTTAGGCTCACAGAGATTAAATACCTTGCCTAAGATCATATAGCTAATAAGCAGCCACGTCAGACCCAGGCAAATTCTTGTGTTTCTTAAGGGGAGTCTGCAAAACCTGATGATCAGAATGAATTGAGGTGCTTGATACAAAGGCAGGTTCTTTGTCCCAGCCTAGACCAAGTTATTATGAGAAGTGGTGCTGGGGAATCTTAATAAATATGAAAATATGGAGCTATCACTTTCTTGCCTTATTGGCTGCAGTATTCTCCTTCCTTACACCTGCCCTCCCCAGTCAGGTTTTCTGTCTGATTCAGGACATGCCAGGCATTGAACTAGCCTTATCCTACAGATGCAGCCCCAGCCTTTACTGTCCTCTCCTGTCCTCACAGGACAAGGGCTAGCAGCAGGCGCTTGCTTCCTGCTGAACATGGATTGATATTTGCTATTTACAGAACATTCTCTCTCCTTCCTAAACCCTTTGAGGTCTGTGACCAGTGTGTCCAGTCTATTCAATATCAGAAAACAAACAAGGCTTCCTGCGGGAAGGAGCCAGGGAGGCGGGGACTCCAGCTGCCTGCGGCTACTGAAGGAAGGAATCCAGACCCTAGTCTAGCTCTGTGGAGCAGATGACATCTGGCATTGTAGAGAGAGCTGTGGCTGGGAGTGAGCCATCCAGGTTCTGGCCCCTTGCTCTGTCGCTGATTTCCTACAAGTCACTGGCCTCTCTGAGTTCTATCTGTATTATAAATGGTTAAACAACAATGGCTTTAAGCATCCTCATCCCCCTCCAAGAACCTGCGGTTCTAGAAAAGCAGGAATGCGGGCCATCTGGGAAGCGTCCCAGAGAAGCCCTGATTGGTAGTGGGGCACCTTTTGTCTCAGACTCCAGCTCATCCTTGTCATTGTCATTCTCATCATTGACCCTGAACTGCAGCACAATTCTGCTGAAGCAAGACTGAGGCCTGACATGGTCCATGTGAGGAATTAACTTAGATATTTTCTAAAGAACACTTTTGAAGTGCTTCTTGTTTTCCAGGCCCCAAGCTCAGTGCTGGTGATAAAGCAGAAAAGACACTTGTGGAGTATTCGTTATATGTCTGGCACTGAGTGTTTCATGGGCATGGCTCCACTTAAGCCCTCCAACCATCCTACAAATTAGGTATAATTATTATCCCGTGTCATTAGAAGCTGACACTCAGAGGCAGCCTAGGGTTTGGATGCAGGCAGTCTGGCCTCTTGCTCTTCAGCAATATACTAAATAGTTCACTCATGTCCACGGTGTCAGCTGCCAGGAGGGCTGTGTGTTCCAAGGTCCAGCTGGGCACCTGGTGCCTCACTTACCCACATCAACTTTCGCCCCATTGCTGTCACCTCCACCCCACCTCTAGGCTGAACCCTTTTCCAGACCTGCAGACCACAGTCCAGACCCTCACCTTCTCTCTCCAGATAAGGGCCACACCTCACTCACCAGCATTCTGGGACCCACAATGCTCCATCCAGTGCTCACTGCCTGATTCATTTTCCAGTGCTATGGTGAACAGATCAGAACAGGACCAGCCCACCATCACCTCTGCAGCTCTGAGCTCGTGTTACACCAAATGTAAACTTGACATTCCAGATCTACCACACCCTGGATCCTGAGTACCCATGTCACTCCTAACCCACTCCTTGAAAAGAGAGAGATTCTATGGAGCTTGACATGTCTAATGCAATCTGGGTCTCATAATAATCCTGCTGTAGTTCTTAGCATTACAGAAGTGGCAGTAGAGGTGAGACTTTCCCAGATGAGGCAGCTGAATCCCAAGCCCTATACTGGCATTTTCCTAATTTCAGATGTTTGCTGGCTACTTTTGTGATTTTTATTTTTACATCCTCATACATTCACCTTATAATTTAGTATTTTTCTTTTAAATGCCCCTTCACTTTTACTTTTATACATCTTGTCTCATCTTAAACCAAAAATTCAAAATAATCATAGCTTTTATGTGCTGTTTACTCTTAAAGTATATGTTCAAATAATGTTTTATTCATTTATCTACATACCCCTGCTGCCCATGCTTTTCCTCACTGTTCCCTACAAGTATGATTCTAACGACAGGGATGATGGTCAGCATCCTGGGAGATTGGAAAGACCCTGGACCAGGCAAAGGAAAAGCTGACTTCTAAGCCTGATGGGGTAGCTACAAAGTTGTCTAACTTCAGGAAGGAGACTTCCAGCCACCACTAAAAATTGAGGTCAGTGGGCAAAAGTGATGTCTAGGGTCTACTTCAGTTCAGCCGCCCTGAGTCTTCCGTCTCTTCAGAGCATGCAGTGAGCAACCAGGCAGCTAGAAAAGGGGCCCTGTTTTCCAGTGTTGCCATGCAGATTTGGTGTGTCATGTATACCAAGGACCCAGCACAAAACCTGGCACAGTATGAGTGCAGGGTAAATACTAGCCATCTCTCCAAGCCACATTGCTACATCTGGGAGAGGACCTGGGCTGCCGATGTCTGGAGGTGGTAGAAAAGGGAGAGTAATTTTTTTCCTCCTTTTCTATCCCTCTGTCCTAACCCCACCTCCACCTGCCAGGGACAGGGAGACAGGGAGGAAAAAGAAACTAGAGAGGAGAGACCAGTGCAGCTGGAGCCGGGGAGGGCTGTAAAATAATCGGAGGGCAGCCGGCAGGTATCGCTTTGCAATGATTGCTCTGGGAGGTTATGTCAAAGTGAGAGACTGAGTCGCAATCATGAAACATTAGCATGTTGACACACGTGGCCCCAGCAGGGCAGGGCTCTCTGGTTACAAGAGGGCATGACCTGTGCCCTGTACCCTCAAAGCTGAGCAACCGAGGACTCTCCTCCTGCCAGATCTGGGGGCCAAACTATGTGGGGAGGCCCCACTGACCTGGAGGAACTCTAAACCTCTTGCTTACCTATGACCTGTGGCCCTGGAGAGACTTCTGGTGGACCTCCCTGCTGGAGAGACATCAGTGCTCCTGTCAAATGCTGGGAGGGTGGTCTGTGGGGGTAAGAGCTGCTGAAAGCCTGATTGCAGACTGAGTTCCCCCTTCCTGGGCTTACAGTCAAGCTGCCTGGAGTTCCACCTCCAAAAGGCTGTGTGACTTTGTAAAGTCACTTAGTCTCTCTGAGTCTCAATTTCTTTGTCCATACATGAGGATAAAGATATCACACTGTCAAAGTTAACATGAGGGTTAAATCAATATTGTACATAAGACCCAAGAAAAAATCTCTAGATAAGGCCAGGGGAGAGAGAAAGACAGAATAGTAGGAGCAATAGAGGTAGTGTTTGGTTTCCCCCTCTGTAAATATAGCTGGATCAGTAACTCAGGTTGAGTATCGATGCCTACAGCTTTTGGGTATGAAAAGAGCTTCTCAGAGTGACCTGTTTAATAAGGGCTGTGTTTGCAGATGGGAGGCCCTGCCCTCTTGCATCTACATATAACGTCAAAAGGATGATAAACACAGGTTAGGAACTTGTATGTGATCCCTTAAGCAGATCTATGAAAGATGTGGGGGTTTTTAGAGCATGAGTAGGTTGCCCCAATATCCTATCAATTTTAATGCCATTAGTACATCAATGCCCACATGTCTCCTAGCTAAGGCTCAGCCTTTACAAAACTTTTTCTCCATGAAGCTCCCATGATGGCCTCTAGTAATGCTCATGATAGTCATAATCTTGTGTAGTCTCCTCCCAGGGAAACAGAGATGATCTGTGTGGCCAATAAATTGTTGCAGAGGTATAGAGTGTGATTTGCAAGGCTAGGTCATAAAGGGTATTGTGGTTTCCACCTTGGTCTCTCTGATTGCTTGTTCTGGGGGAAGTCAGCCATCTTATTGTAAGGACACTGAAGCAGCCTGTGGAGTGGCCTAAATGGAGAGGAGCCAAGGCTTCTCCCGATGGCCAGCAGTAAGATGTCGGCTATAGGAGTGAGCTATCTTGGGAGATAGATGCCATCTTCCAAGATGGCTCACTCCCATAGCTGGGAGGATTCCCATCTTGGAAGATTCTCAATCCTCTAGCCCCAGTCAAGCCTTCAGATGACTGTAGCCCACATCTTGGCTGCAACTTTATAACAGCCATTGAGCCAGAACTATCCTCCCAAGCCACTCTTGAATTTCTAACCCACGAAAACTGAGGTAATAAATATTTATTGTAGTTTTAAACTACTGGGTTTGGGGATAATTTGTTATACAGCAAGAGATAACTAATATAGAGCTGCTTTAGAAAATGCTCCCATGTTAGTAGAAAGCTCTTGACATTGAGGGGCTGCATGTCAAAAATCAGAGAGGCTTTGGAAACATTGAATCCTATATTCCCAAACCCTGGCTCACAGATTTGTATCGGAATCTCACTAGGGATATACCTGGGTCCCACCCAGGGAAATTTGGATTCATGAGGTCTGAAGCCCACAAATCTATATTTTATCTTTTTCTATAAGTTCCCCAGTAGTTTTTGATGAACAGACAGTTAAGAGCTAGACCAATATCCTCATATTATGGATTGGGTAGTGCTGAGCTGGAAGTGGTCCATCAAGGCTACAAAGCAAGGTAGGGACAGAGGAAAGAATAGAACTCAGGGGTCCTAGAATTAAATTTAAGGCTCTTGCCCCAAATTCACAGATTTATCAGAGGTATTCAGATGTCAAAACAGGAGGGCAGCTAGGGAGCAATTCATCTCAAGTGTGGAGACATAGTACTGCCTGTTTCCTCTAAGAATGTGCTGGGTGGGCCGCTGCAGGCGGGCAGACAGGCTCCACAGCCTCTGTGGCTGGGCTCATCACACCCATCTCTGCACAAATGCCAGGTAATAGCACTGTAATGAGCCTGAATTGCTTTTAAGTTGCACTGAACACAGCTTTTGAGTGAACATGGCTGCTGGGTTTAGGATGGACTTCCATCCGCCAGTCTCGGCCAAAGGCCACAATAACAATTAGGATCGCTGTGACTGTGTTTATGCATGTGTGTGCACATGCTTGTGTGTGCCTGAAATAACAAGCATGGGAGTGCCAAGGTCTATCTGTGAGCCCAAGTACATGGTTGTGTGCCTATGAAATATGGGAACACACACATCCAATGGTGTGTGTTTTCTCTGCTACCATCACATCCTGTATCCCAGAAAACACACGTGATTTGCAGACACAGGAAATGTCTTTGATGTCACGCATGCTTCTCGTCCATTCTTGGCACTATGCATGGTGATATACAAAGCCAAGAGCCCATATTTGATCTGAGCGAGACCTGACATGAAGTCATCAATCTGGTGGCTTTGTAAATATTTTCAGCGCTCCAGTCACAATGGGCACTGAGAGCTCTGAGAAGATCAAAGGCCTCACCTCTTCTTTGGTATTTGTAAGGGGAAGGGATGCAGCCAAGTAGGTGTAAGGGTGTTTGTAGAAACAATATTAGTGAGGGGTGTAGGGGACGGAGGAACACCTACCTAGACTAGCTGCCCCCCCTCAACTCACTCTCATCCCCTCAGCTTAGGGCTTTGACTCCTCCTGGGTGCCTTTTTCCAGCTGACACAGGGAGGGGTGATTTTAAGGAACTCAAAGCAGCGTTAGGCAACTTGGCTAAAGTGTTTGACTTTAATGTCCCAGTTCTAACAACTAATAGCTGGTGATTTCAGCCACTGCTCCTCTCTCCTTCTTCCTGAGGCTTTTGATATATATGCCTCTATGAGAGTTATCTATCATGTTGTATTATAGAAATTTGTTAAAGTGCCAGACTCTCCTGCCTCCCAGTCCTGGGATGCTTTGGGGACAGTAACTCTATCTTGTTCACTGCTATATCCTCAGCCCCTAGCCTAGTACCTTGAACTGAGGTGATGACCTGTCAGCTGTGGACCTTGCTCCTGTAACCAAACCTTTCCTTGAACCCTAGAGCCTTAATACTGAGACCTCTGTCTTATGGCCTCATTCTACACCCATGCTGGAGTCCCTGCTCAGTGACTTGTCTAGGACCCCAGGTTTTCCTTCTGGGCACCAGATAATGTCCCCTCCCTTATTCCCACCAGTTCCTACAGAAGCTGAACTCCTGCCCCTACCTCCCAGCTTATCCCAGATGGAAAAAACAGAAATCCTACACTGAGCACCAGCTAGGGTCTGCAAGCACCAGGGGCCTGGGGTGCTCACTCAGATTGATGCTTGGCATGAGGCCACCACCCTCTCAGTGCTTGCACTGTGTCCCAATGGTCATATCAGATTGCTCCTTCCTGGTGCCTCAAGTGCCCTATGAAGAGACAAGATCCTGTTCTGATAAAGGATGATGATAACAATAATTATTGTCTGAATTATAAAGCTACTGTGTGTCTAGTGTCAAGTGTTTTACACATTTTAATTCTCACAGAGAAGATTCTTCCATCCTCCACTCTACAGATGAAGAAATTGAGGTTCAAGAGGTTAAATAGCTTCCTTGAGCTCACACAGCTTCTGAAGTCAAGAGCAGTGGAAGTGGCACAGTGGGATTGAGGGGACAGGGGCTATGGGTTCAGGAGCACCTGGGTTAGAGCCTGGTTACTAATTTGCTAAATCACCCACGCAATGTACTCTGGGACCCGTATCTGTAGAATAAGGAAACCAGTAGCTATGTCTCTGGGTTATTATGACAACCCAAGGACTTGTGTCTGCAAAGCCCACCACAAAATTTGACATTAGTAGGTACTCGATAAGGGTTTGTTTCTTTCCCTCCTCTATGTGACCTCTTCTAGTTCTATCTTGAGTTCAGGGATGCTGACACACTGATGGAAACACACTGATGTATTTTCTGAACAGAACTGTCAGAGTTAAATACTTTTCTCTTGTCACTTCTTTATCTCTTTGTCTCTAATGGGACATAATGAGAAAGCTGGTATTCACCAGTCTTTAAAAAATTTTCCTCATGACAGTAGATTTATGTCCCCCTCCCCTTACTGTTAGATCATTGTGAACGTGACAAGAGAGGGCCTTATAGAGAAGCAATTATCCAAGCAAATGAATTCCACACAAATTCAAAGGCAAAGATCACAATGAGAACAGAGACGTACGTTGTTAGGAAATTAAAGTGGAAATCAAATAGGGATTAAGAGCCCTGAGTCTCAAATATTTAATTGTCATAATTGCCTAATTAAAGTGTTTTTTTAAGCACTCCGCCCCCTTGTCCATGAGCGCTAGAAGGGCTCTATTGCCAGGAAGACAATTGCAGCACTTAGACTTATCATAACATGAAGGCTGACCCCTGGCAAACCTTTTTGCTGAAAGAAAAGTTGCGCTGCCTCTTCATTCATGCCTTCATTTAGCAACTACAAAGTGAGTGTCTACCACTACACACTGTCTCATAGGCTGCCTAGGGGAACACACCCTCGAGGTAAATGGGTGGGGGTGGTCTTCAGAGGCAAGTTGAGCTGACTTGTGTTACCTGAAAGACTGCTCATAGTTTGCCATAGCAAGAGGGAGCCAGGGCCAGTGCATGAAGCTGGGTCATGGCCAGGAGGTAGGTCAGACTGGAGGGACTAGAAGGGGCATAAACTGTGACAAGTCACCCAGCAGAGCAAGTTGGAAGAATGGATCAGGTAGTGGACAGTTGGATTTGAGTGTACAAAAGCAGACGTTCCCCAGGATACCTGTTGTTCATTTGATGTTTTTCTTTTCATGCTGGAGTGAAAGCCTAGACTGAGGGTAAAAATTGTGTCTATCTGATTTGCTGTATCCCCATTGCCTAGCACATAGTAGGAGCTTTAAAAATATGTTGTTTAAATGAAGTAAATTAAAATTACATTTATTTGATGTGGACCTTGATGTACTTTAGAAGGACAGAAGACTTGCGGAGGGGTGGGGGGAATGAGCCAAGATGGATATCTAAGTCTGGTGCATAGTAGATGCTCATTAAATATGTGTTGAGTAAATGAATCCATGAATGAATGAATGACAAGCACTGTTCTATACACTAGAATAGAAAGATGATTAATGCAGGGCTCTTGCCCTTGAATACCTCCTAGATGAATGAGAGATACAGATTTGTGACCAGTTAATGAGAACCCAACCTGATCTAAGATGAGTCACACCATTTATCAAGCACAAGAGCTGGCATCTCATTTTTATTAATCCAGGGATTGCTGCCAGGATCATTTTTGTGGATCTTGAGACTTTATCTTCTCAACTTGAATATAAACTTTTTGAGAGAAGAGACATGTATAGCAGCAGACTATCACTCTGTATCTGCAGATGAAGGCATGAATGAAAAGGTAGAGTAACTTTCCTTCAGTGGAAAAATTTGCCTGGGGTTGTTTTCTTATTATGACAAGTGCTGTGACTGTCATCCTGAATAAATCCTATGTCTTGTGTCCAAGTTTGCCTCCTTGCTTACCATGTACTTTTTCTCTGACATTCCAGGTGTCTCTAAAAATTGGGTTGGAAGGCTCCCGGTAAATCCACTACAAATAGTGTGCCAGATACAAAGGAGAGAAATAAAGAAGCATATGACTTGATCTCTGCTCTCAAAAGACTTATATGCTGGTTCAGGGGATAAAGCCTGGACCCACCAAGAAAATCACATTAGCAGCATCCAAGCAGAGAAAATGAGATGCCATGTCTCATGTTTGATAAATGGTACCCTGCCTGCTGTCATGAGCTTTGGCCTGCTTCACCATTCCAGTTCTTAAATACTGTTGCCCTGCTAAATGAGTTGGTCATGCTAGGAACATTGATTTATTGGAATGGACCTGCATTTCCATCACTCTGGGTAAAAAATAAAAACGTGTTGGTACCTAAGACTGTCACAAAGAACCCAGTGGCAGAATAGGTGACAAGCCACATGAAATGTGCAGGTAACTGATGATATAAGATGTCAGACAGAGGTGGGTTGGGGAATAACTCACTTGGGAGGTGGTAGGTGAACTGTGTGCTCTGAGGATGGACAGAATTTTATACAGGAAGAGTGTGAGCACCCAGGGAACAGTGAGGAACTATGCTTTGATTTGGCATGTGTACCTTAGCTCAGTTCATCCTCGCAATAGTCTAATGAGCTGAGCACCACTTATATGCCCTTCTTTTCACTTGAGGACACTGCGCTTCAGTGGGGTGGAGTCTTTTGCCCACAGACATCCTGCACCAAAGTGGTCAAACAGGGCACAGAAGCAGGCTGCATGGCTTTGAAGCCCACTGTCCTGCCTCACAGAGTTCTCTGAGGGGGACCTGGGAATGATAGAATCAAAAAGTGAACTTGAATTCACTGAAATCAATCAGCTACAGCATTTATAAAAATAGAATTGGAACCCTTTTCTAATTTCCTAGCCCTTTCATTTGCTTTCATTTGACTGAGTGATGGAGTTATTTTTGCCTTCACTTTGAAAGTGAAATCTCTGTAAGATGGGGACACAGTCATGTGACTAATGACAACTCCGGTTGCATTCAAACTCCTGATCAGCCATTTCCAAAGTCTAGCTATTGAAAGAAAACAATCTTCTTTGAGGAGAAATTAGGAGAAAGCAGTAGAAACACAGGAGAATTCTGAGAAAGGGGCCACAGAAAAATAAATATGATAAACAGTACTTTGATTTTCGATGTTTATATCAACCAGACACAGAGAATTTCTATATACCAGAGTTCTTATACAGCCTGGGGGTGGGAGATCTCTGATATTGTCTTAAGAGGAGCTCAATTGACAAATATGAAGACTTGCCCCAAGTGCTTCCAAAGAAGGACTCAAAGTAGAAATAGAAACAAAACTCAAAAGAAGGAGCCGTGATATTTTTTAGAGTAGATACAGAGATGCTTAATAATTTACTTCATTGCAGGATCCAACGTAACACTTGAAAGCTTCAGTAAATAAGCATAATGGGTTCTCTTTAAAAATGTATTGGTTGGCAATTTATTTACTCATGTATATGCACCTTATGGTATGTGACATGCTGCCCTGCCTCTCTTCGAGGAAGAGTACTCTCTATAGGAGGCTTTCATCAGTGCTGGCAGCTAAGGCCAGAAACCCTTCCCTTTCCATCCTTCATCTCTCTCATTCTGCAGTCTTGTAGCCCTATTTTTCTTTCTCTTCTTCTTTTTTAATCTCCTCTCACATGGCCTAATCAGATGCTGTCACCAAAGAGAAATGACTACAGTAATATATCTCGTGGCAGTTTCCAAAGCATGGCTACATACCTTCAGGTTCTCACACTAATTGTATAAAGTAGACCAAACGAGCTTTAGTACCCTCACTTGACAAATGAGGAAATTGATGTCTGGTGAATGCATGCTCTCTGGCAGTGCTATAAATTGGTGCACACATTTTCGAAAGTGATTTGAGCACACATATACAGCAACTTAAGTATACACATATTCTTTCACCCAGTAATTCCACTTTGGAGAAACTATCTTAAGGAAAGGATTCAACAATATACAAAGATCTGTGTGCCCAAGACATTCACAGCAACAATATTTAAGATGACAATAACTGGAAACCACCAACTTGCCCATGCATGGGCAAAGACTAAGGAAATTATGGTAAACCCACTCCATAGATGGTTATGGAGCAAATACAATGGCCTCTTAGCAAAAGGTTTATAATACAATGGGAACATGATAGCATATCCCATCAAATAAGAAGATAGTTATGTATACAATAATAGTATGGCCACAACTATATAACATTTCTAAAAGGAAATATTGCAAAGTGTTAGCAATGATAACCTCAGGGTATGAGATAGTGATTTCTTAATAATAATGCATACTAATAATTTTAAAAAATAGCATCTGGAATAATTACAATATATCAGGCACTATTCTAAGTGTTTTGTATGTATCATTCACTTAATTCTCAAAATACTGAATCAACTGAATGTGTGTGTACCCCCCAAATGCATATGTTAAAATACTAGACTCCAATGTAATAGGATTAGGAGGTGGAGACTTCGGAAGGTAATTAAGTTCATAGGGTGGAGCCCTCATGAATGGGACCAGTGCCCTTATAAAAAGACTCCAGCAAAATCTCTTGCCCTCTTTCTGTCATGTGAGGTTACAGTGAGAAGTATGCAGTCTGCAACCTGCACAATCACTCTTACCAGAGCCCAGTTATCCTAATTTTAGACTTCTAGCCTCCAGAATAGTGAGAGGTAAAGTTCTGTTATTTATAAGCCACCTGCTCTATGGTATATTTGTGATAGCAACCTGATTGAAGACAATCTCCACATAAGACAGGGATTATTACAGACGAAGCTTCGGCACTACAACTGCTCTTGGTCTCAGCTGTTAGGTGACAAAGGTGGTGCTCCAAGCCTGCCCTCACCCACAGTGGTCTACTGGCCTCTCTCTGACAGCTAACAAACACAGAGCGCTTACTAGGTTTCCAGTTTTTACCTAGAGTATCTCACGTAATTCTCCCATTAGCACAATGAAGAGTATACTATAATTATTCCTATTTTACAAATAAAGTAGCTGGCATTTAAAGAAATAATTTACTTGCTCAGGGTCCCCCTACCCTGACTCAGACAGGTTGACCTTGCATTTGACCACTATAATCAAGGGGCCCTCATATTTGACAACTATAATAAACTGCCTGCTGCTTCTTGGTATTGATTTCTATCCTTTCCTAAACTTTCTGCAATAAAAACGACTTTTATTATGATTTCAATTAGATGTCACCTAACCCTGTCCATCCTGCTGCCTATTTTTGTAAATAAAGTATTGTGGGAACACACATGCATATTTGTTTACACACTATCTATGCTGCCTTCCCTACAATGGCTGAGACACAGATCATATGGTGCACAAACCCTATCTCACCCTTTATAGAAAAAGTCTGATGGTCTCTGATTTCAGTCGTCACTGAGTTTGTAAGGGTAACAAGAGAACTAGAATCGTGGTCTTGCGACTACCGATTGCTTGGAAGCAGTGGATTGAGAGAGAAATGAGGAAGCACACCTCTAAGTACATTTGTATATGTGATACACTCGTGCCCCAAATCGATAGCTAGCTCTCTCTTCTCAGACCAGATCAGACTAGCAAAATCTAGAACAAATGGTGTGACTAGCACATCGTCTTTATCACTAAACTGTTCCATGAAAGCCTGGACAACAGCAGCAAGGACTGATTCTGGGTCCTTTGTAAACTGCCAACATTAAAACCAGGTTGAAAGACTTGGGTGTATCCAAGGGATAAAAAAGTTGAGACAAGCGAGAACTGAGAGTATTTTTAAAGAGCATTCCAGTCATTTCAGAAGTTTCCCATTCTAACAGAAATGCATTAAATAGAAAGACATACTCTTTAGACTGGAAGAGTCTTTCTGCCAAGGTGGGACTTGAGGGCATTCCAGCTTGGAAGAAGGGTGGGATAATATTTAGCACCCCCTGAAATTGAAGCATAGTGTTCAAGGGGCTAAAGTTCAGTTAATACAGCCTCTGGACAGTGAAGTTAAGCTACAAGTAATGAGAAAAGTAGAACCAAGTCAGGTTTTGTGCTACATCAGTCTCTGTGTCTTTGAGTTGGGGGTGTTCTTACAGAAAGATATTTAAGGAATCTGAAGAAGGAGAAGAGGGAGAGTAAGAATATCTTTTAAATACTATTGTGTACAATGTTATATTATCCTCAAGCATTATCTTAGGACATTTATTGGTGCTACCTCCAATCTACAGAAAAGTTCAGAGCGACCAATGAACTTGCTCAAAGTTATACATCTAACGAAAATAATAAGGAAGACTTACTGAGTGCTACATAGTACATTTGTTTAGAGGATGGACTCTGGAGCCACTTGAGGAAATCACTTAACATCTCTGTGGCCCATTGTCTTCACCTGTAAAGCAGGGCTAACAATTGCACTCATCTTCAGTAGACATGAGAAGTAAATGAGTTACTGTATTTTGCCGTTTATAATGCTCACTTTTCTGCCCAAATTTTTGAGAGAAAAATAAGGATGCATATTATACATGGATAGTACTAATTCTGTACCTATATAAATGCTTTTCGTTCTTTAATTTCTGTTAATGCGTTAAAAGTGTAACTCTCAAAAGCAATGATATCTGTATGTTCAAAAATAAATGCTAAAATTACTGTACAATACAAAAAACAAGTATCTAAATATAAAGAAATAAATAATTAAAGCAAAGAATTAAAATGAAAGATTTTTTCCCTTAACATATGGACCAAATACTTGGGTGTGCATTATACACAGCAAAATACGGGTAATTAATTTGTACAGTGCTTAGAACACCATATAACACATAGTAACTATAAGTGTTTAAGTTAAAACTACATGCTAGGCATGTCTGAAGTACCTCATATACATTATTCATATAATCTTAACAACAACCTTATTAAAATAGGTACTCCCCCATTTTATAAATGAAAAAAACAAGGCTCTAAAAAAAAAAGAATAAGCAATTTTCTCGAGTGGTAGAATCAAGGGTCCAATGCAAATAGCCTAACTCCAGAGCTGACACTTTTAACCGTGTCACTACCTGGTGAGTAGTAGATGCCTGTCTGTTTCTCATGTTCATGATCCAGATGCTTTATAACTTGGCACCCTTCTTGGTGCTGCGGCTCTGTTTGAGCATGTGTTCCATCATTGAAGACCCACATGGCCTCAAGCCTCAGAGTCTGGCTCATCTCCCAGGCCACTTTCTATCTCTTGTCTGGGTTTGCTCTGTACCTAGACCTGAATCCAAGGGATCTCTCTTTATCAACCCTCAGAAGCCAGGTGTCACTTTTGTATTAACAGAGAGAGACCTTGCTCAGGATAGTTTCCAGCTGGGATTTTTTAACCTTCAGCATGTTATGAGAAGGGGATAGTCCAGGAAGGAAACCAGGGCAGGAGACCATATAGTAAAGTGAAGAAGCTGTGGCAATTGAAATGTAAAAATGAAGTTCGAAACCTGTGTATTAGTTTGGTGAGGCTGCCATAACAAAGTACCACAGACTGGGGGACTTAAACAACAAAAATCTATCCAGAAACCTCATGGTTCTGAATGCTAGAAGTCCAAGATCAAGGTTGACAGGATTGGTCTTTTCTGAGACTTCTCTGTTTACAGATGACTATCTTCTCCCTGTGTTTCCACATGGTTTTTCCCTTTGTACGTGTCTGTGTCTTCATCTTCACTTCATGTTGGAACACTGATCATTTGGGATTAGGACCTATTTGCACGACCTCATTTAGTCTAAATACCTCTTTAATAGGGTCTATCTCAGAATACAATACTGGGGGTTAGGACTTCAACATTTGGACTTTGGGGAGACACAATTCAACTCATAACAGGGACGCTATACCACCTTTTAGTTGTTATGACTTTGGGCAAGACGTAAAACTGCTCCAGTCTTTATTTTCTCTCTATCTGTAAAATGGGACAAGAATAAGACCTACCTTACAGAATTGTTGTGTAATGGAAAGGAGATGCTAAAAGACTGTACCAACATTTGGACATGCTTTCTAAGACTAAACACTTAGGGATGAGGGTAACATACTTGGAATCCCCCTCTAATTTTGGACATTATACTTTAAGAGGAATATTTGCAAATTGAAGCAACCAATTTGAGAGGGATCAGAATAATGAAGGTCTAGAGTAGAGGACATGAAAGGAAGAGTTGAGTTAAATCAAGATATTTAACTCAAAGAAGAAGAGATAGGAAGGGAGGATGCAGAGAGTCCTCTTTAAATTCTTGTTTATTGTTATGGTGAAAGGAATGAAATTAGTCTGTTTCGTTTCCAATGATAAAAATTTATAGGGAGGAAGATTTGGGCCCAATAACAAGATGAGTTTCTAATACAGCATTCAAAGTTGAGGTACTGCATTTCCTCTCTCAGAATGTGTAAGGCCCAGGTGCTTTTCTGAGAGCATTTACTCTGCCAAACACAGTGCTAGGCAATTACATGCAGAGTTCAGTAGAGAGGAATAATCCTGCATCGGGTGGGATGTTGGAATGGTTGGCTTCTGAAGTCTCTCCGGTTTTGAGTTTCTCTATGCCATAAACTATATTGCCTATGAGAAAGGGAAACTTACACACGCAAATTTTAGTTAATGGAGTTATAAAAAAACAGAGATTCTCATGAAACTTACTGCAAAAAGTATAAACTTCTCATAAAGGACTGGGACTGGAAAGTAAAAAGTTTTCAGGGATAGAAGCAACTTCTCTCTTCCTTATTGGGCATAGTTCTCAAATGGCTCCCTTTAGCTTCAGAATCTAGCTCACCTTCCAAGATCAGCACACTCAGCTTATTAACTAGCACGTCTGAGTTTCTACTCCAAAGGAACTCAGCTTGAGTAGGACACCCATCCTTGGTTCAGTGAGCTATGGCACGGGCGGGCTGTGATGGAGGGGTTATGTAATTTATAATCTATCCTTGTTAGAGTGGGCCAAATCTTTCAGAACATGGGACTGGGTAGCTGCCCTAAATCATACTTGCATCAGAATTTCTAAAGCACCAAGATAGAGATATTTTACTTTGTCTTCCCTCAGTCTGATTTCATAGATATTGGGTAGGGTTTGGGAAGCTACTTATTTTTAAAGATTATTTATTAATTCATTTTTAGAGAGAGGGGAAGGAAGAGAGAAAAGAGAGAGAGAAATATCAATATGCAAGAGAAACATCAATCGATTGCCTCTCGCATGCCCCCAACTAGGGACCTGGCCTGCAACCCAGGCACATGTGAGAATCGAACTGGCAACCTTTCAGTCCTCAGGACAATGCTCAGCCCACTGAGCCACACCAATCATGGCAGCGAATCTATATTTTTGAATTGCTCTCATAGGTGATTCTAACATGAACCATTGTACTATACTATGTTCTGTCCTCTGTGCTGCTAATTTCCCCATTTCTTAATCAAAATGCACCCTTATCTCATAGGAATATATTTGTACCTTTCATACAACATTTATCAAATTATACTTACTCTAATTTTGTCTTATATCCCCAACTTAGTTAGTTGTGTGGCCCTGGAGGGCACAGATTACTTCTTCTTCATCTTGCCAACTCCTACAGCATTTGCTACAGTGCTTGGCACAGCATTGATTTCCCATAGAATCAATATGACTCTGAGAACCTACAGAAAGCCACATTAATAGGATGTTTTCTACCTTCCCAGCCCCAGGTAGGGAAACCCACTCAGAAAATGCCTAATTGTTCTGTGATTTGACACAGCTGGGTAGTCAGGATAGGATGAGGGTGATTAATTACAAGAGGCACGCTGTGCTGCCCCAGAGGCTGGTAGCCTATGTTACACAGTCAATTAGCTACCAGACATAATCATCTAGGTTGTTATTTATTACTGGCTATGTCTGATCAGTGAATCTATGAGACAGAGAACAAGTGAGGGGATCTGCCACTGTGGGCCTCCATGCAGAAAAAACAGAGAACATAAGGAGACACCAACGACCCCTGAACAGGAGCCATTCTCTCCACATCAGGCAGCTGGAGAGGTTCCAGACCCTCCCACCCACAGCTCTCTGTACACAAGATGGGGAGGAGCTCAAAAAATTCAGTTCCAGCAGGGTATGCAAAGCACCAGGGAGGCTTCAGGAGTAGAGAACAAAGAAAATATTAAGATTCATGCCTGAGAAGGCTACAAGCTGGTGGGTGAGAAAGACACATGCATTAGAGAAAAGAGAGATCGCAGTAAAGGCTTTAAGTATCTTTACCGGGCCTCAGTAGATGGGCTGAAGATGAGAAATCAAAAGGCCACTCTTGAGTGGTGTGTGTCATCATTGTTGAAAGGCAAGAGAATATCAGTTTTGAAAGGGGTGATCTGGAAGACAGACCTGGAGAGGAAAAGGAAGAGAATTGAAGGAAAGAGGGGGGAAAAAAAGCGTAAGCTTTGTAGATACCTCCACTCAGACATTATACTTGACATTGAGAAAGACAGTGCTACCTAATGGAAAACCCATGGATATTGAGTGGGCTAGTTTCTTAACCCATCTGAGGCTGTTTCCTAATCTGTGAAATGGGAAAAAGATGTTTATCTTAATGTGCGGTTACGAAGATGTATTGAGATAATCATGTACGTGGAACACCTGGCAAGTGCTCAAGAAGTTATAACTCATTATTACTGCTGTTCAAAACAGACCCACAAAGCTGGCTTATCAATTCCACAGTGAGAAAACTGAGGCTTAGAAGAATGGTGTAATTTATTGAAGATTACAAACCAGTAAGTGGCAGAGTCAGAATTAAAACTTGTACCTGTTTGACTCCAAAGTACACATCTTTTTCAGTACATCTTCCCCCCCCCCCAGCACATCTTAAAGAGAATGAGGCGACATGGGGTATATTTAAGAGAAAATGGTACAAAATTTTATGAGGAAGTGAAAATTGGTAGAAAGAGGTGTGCTGCCCCAGAGGCTGGTAGCCTACGTTAGGCATGCTAACAAATTAGCCTACGATGAATTTCATCATTGGCTTCAACTGTTTTGAGCTTTCTGGCACTCTCTGTCCCCCATTCCTGCACCTCTGCGCCATCCCTTCTTCTGGTCTCTACCACTGTAAGTAGCCTTGCTTCCACTGGCCTCTGTTGCTCCCTATGATCCTTTTGCCCATTGCTTATGTTCCTCAGAGCATAGGGCAGCCTGGCAATATCTAGGAGAACTTTTTTTCTGTCTTAATAAACTGAGCAGGGTCCCCATGTAGAATTTCTCAGACATCAGAGACTTGAGACATAGCTCTGTAATGTCACACTTAGCCATTTTTTTCCACAGGGGTCTCCCAACACCAGTGAAGAAGCAGGGAAGAAAAGATTTAAGAATGAGTTCCCTAAATAACTGGGGACAACAGCTCCCCTTTGGCCCTTGAGCCCTGTGGCAAAGTCCAGTATCTTAGTTTAGACTGCCTCTATCATGATGAATTTTCTTTCTGTTGTCCACTCATCACTGTTTGCAACTGGGCTCCAAAAAGCCCCACCCATTCATAGCTCCACATGAAACCTGTGCCTGCATGCATTTGACTCTAGGAATTGGGAGTCAATTCTTCTGTAGGCGTCTCTTCAACATTCAAGTAACTTATCATGGTATGTGATGAAGCAGTCACATAGGTCCACTTTCTAGTCACCCTGAAAATTGGTTCCAGTGTAGCTGTTTCCTCTGTTGCAATATTATTATTACTTTTATTACTCTTTTCGATACCAGCCATGTGAGCCAGTTTTTTTTTCTTATAGCTCTGTTAGTCAGTTGTATTAAAATATGAGTAGTTGTATTTCTGGGTCTTCCAGACAGAAATTCATACCATTTTCTCCAAAATGATAATGACTAAACATTCAATCCCTAAACCAGGAATTAAAAGAAACTTAGAACTAAACTCCTAAGAGGCCCACACAGAGAAGAAGCATGTTTTGGTGCCTCAGCACTCTTAAATGGGGATGGTGACCAGAGATTCTAGTTAGAGCACTGTTTTTCAAAGTCTAGCATGCATCAGAATTACCCAGTTTCTAACATGTCTACCAAGTTCCTTGTTGATGTTGATGCTGCTGGTCTGGGGGTCACTTGGACAACTCTGTTAGAAGACCTCTGTACTTCCACATCGCTGAAGCTAGCCAGCTGTATTAGAATTCTGGGAAACTCTCCACACTCCCTCATGCTGACCTTCTGCTCTTAACTACGGCCAGGAATGGTTTCTAGTTGACTTTTCCTAACAATGACTTTTCCGAACAGTGTAAATAATTTCCCTTTGAGAGTCAGCTCAAATGGTACCAAAGAGTGACCCTATTTAGGCACGTTCCAAAAAAAAAATTGACTTCTCAACCCGAACTCATTGAAGCTCAACAGCCAGGGAGATGTCAAGAGTGTAAATTATATGGAAGTCTTGCACAACAGAGAAGGCCAATATAGACATACTATTAGAAGTGTCATACAGCTCTGTCCTTTGGGTTATAATGTAAGAAAGAAGACTTTAACTTATGGCCACTTCATGTTTAATGTTTAACAACTGTCTCCTCTCATGCCGTACTTGTGCACGAATAAGCTCACATGGCCAAAGGCTAGATGTGCATTCTCTTTATCAAATGATCTGGTGCGTCTGATTTTTAAAATATAGCTGAAAATTCTAACTTCATTCAGAAAAGATGGGGTTGAGAGGGTAAGAGATTTTCTTCCATTTTTCTCAGAGGTTAAGATGAAACTACAATTGTTCCCTCTCCATAGGAGTCATTCTAAAGGTTATTTTTGTTGAGCAGGGTCCTTTGAGCAGGGCTCTCCACCCAGGATACAGGGCCTGGGGCAACCCTGTGCAGTTCAAGGCCCAGAGACAGTGCTTCCCTCCACAGTGTGCACCAGAGGAAGGGAGAACAGTTTCAGAGACGAATATGTTTGCAAAGTGCTGGACTTCTAAGAGCCTTTATTTTGACGGTTTTCCTCATGGGTCTCTTAGAGCAGAGATAATACTGTAGAAGTGATATAAATTTAATTTTTGAGTAAGCAATATAATTAATTATATGGTTCAAAATTCAAAATGTATAAAAGAGTATAATTTTAAGAATTTTTTCTTCTTCATTCACTTCATCTCACCATAAGCAATGTTATTATTTTCTTACATACCCTTCTAAAAATATTTTATTTGTATATAGTAAATATAATTATATATATTTTCTATCCATTTCTAAAATTATTTATCATACTAAAACACCAAAATACATAGATTTTTCTCATCATTTTTCCATGTTAGTACATTAAAACTTGCCCTTGTTTTTTAACTACACTGTAGTCCTCCATTCCACAAATGTGCTAACTCTATTTCATGTGAACATGCAAAC
>VMDR010007853.1:0-38794 GCA_007922815.1 Macrotus californicus
TCTCTTCCCTGATTGGATGGAAGGGGCAAAGTACCAATGTTCAATTATTGACTTCATCCTGATAAATCTAGTTATTGAGATGGCACTGTTAATTCAGAGCTTTAGATCATTCGTATCAGCTAAAGTTTGTTGTTTTGGTCCCTTGGTGAATAAAGCAGTTTCTAAGTAATTTAATTGTGAAAAGTAAAAAGGAAGAGTGTAATCAAATTTGAATTTATCTGTAGCATCCTTGCCCACATAGCAATACCATTCACACACCAACAGTCTGATTACCAATATTACTCTGTCCTTTCTCTTATCTGTACCAATTTTAACTTAATTATATGTGTGTGGGCTCTGTTGATTTTTCTATAATTTGTGAAATCTGGAGCTAGAAAAAAGAAAAGCTCTAAATGTTACCATGTTAAATGCGACGTTGAGTAAGAATTACTTTACACGTATCACTTGTAAGTATATTTCATAGCTAAGTAACGTTGCTACACATCCCAGCAATGCTGAAACTCTTCAACTGCATGCTAATGTGCACATGACAATCATTATTAGCGTCAGCCTAATTATACCATAATCACTGAATCTGAGAAACCTAATTATAAAATCAGAGAAATCAAAGACCGAAGGGAAAAAACTGAAGCAATGCTTAATTTTTTGCAAAAAAAAAAAAAAAACACACCTAATTTATTATGCATCTGCACAATCTTATGAAGTAAATTGGTCCTCCTTTCTCTTGTGTTCCTGGAATTCACACAGGAAAATAGACACAGAAGCAACATTAAACTACTGAGATCTTAGCCAACATGCTTTCCAGGTAACTTTTCCTTTCTTTCCAAATAATCAGTAAGCTCCTGTGTAAAAGGAGGAAAGGGTTTCACCTCTGCTTTGATTCTGGGGCAGCACCATGGGAACTAGGCAAGATAATGCATATTAATTTAGAAGTTATTCCACAAATATCTGAGCATATATCCCGGTGTGATCCTAGGGCCTCCAAACCACTATTAATTTATTCAACGTATATCAACAATAGAAGTTAATTATACCTCTTTCCTGAGGCACTATTCTCGGTGCTGGGGAGATAGCAGTGATCAAATCAGGTTAAGATCCTTCCCTAGTGGGACTTACATTCTAAGTACAGAATGTAAGGGATTCATTAGCAAGAACGTTTGTGTTAAGTGCTGTGAAGAAAGAGTAAGAAGACAGGGAATGTTGGTTAGCTTGGGAAGCCGGAGAGGACATCTGAGCAGGGTACCACATTCCAGAAGTAGAGCGCCATGGGAAGGTAGCACAGGGCTTTCCCAGGACAGGCAGTGCAGACGTCGGGAAGCGACGGTGAACCTCACATCTGCTCAGAACAACAGGATGGGTGTGAACTTGGGCTGGATGCACATTAGGAGTTTGGATTTTAACCTGAGTCCAACGGGAAGTCACTGCAGTATTTTATACAAGAACTTGAACATATGAGATTATATTTTCTTCTCTTTATTATTAAAGTGTAATCTACATACAGTAAAATTTACTCATTTGAAACATGTACAGTTCTGCTGGTTTTGACATATATAAATAATTGTGTAATTATCACCACAGTCAAGATATACAACAGTTTCCAACACCCAAAAGAATTGCTCATGTCCCTTTGCAGTCACCTCCAGTCCTACTAAATCTTCTCACCGTTGGTGGGGGCCTCCTGGGGGGGTCCAAGGACTAGAGGGTCTGTGACCCACTGTGGGTTCTTGCTGCACCCTGGAAAGAATTGAAACTTAAGCCAGATTAGAGCTTAAAGTGAAAGTGAGTTTATTAGTGAAGTAGTGAGGCAGAGAGTGGGCTACTCCACAGAGCAGCTCCCCGCCCCCACCGCCTTTAGCACAATTTGCTTCCTTTATTGAGGTTCATTTAATCTTTAAGGGGGAGTAGGGTATCCAATGAGGGGGAGGAATATTCAGGATTTCCTTGGGGAAAGATATAGAAGTTGCTTAGAAGAGCTCTAGCTCCATTGACCATTTTTTCTCTTTAAATGGGCTTTCCATTTCCAATCATGGCTGTGTGTGTGTGTGTGTCTGGGGTCTAATATGCTAATATATTACAATACACATATGATGAAGCTAGGGATTACCATTAGGCAAAATTAATTGCTGTGTTGAATGGAGCTGGTCTCTGCCTGTTTTAAGCCATAAAACTGGGGGGTAGGGGCGGTTCATCTTCTTCTTGGCAGCTCCTGTAGCTCTTATGGATTGCTGCTGTTCTGCCACATATCCTGTCTCACTGTTACCATAGCTTTGCCTTTTCAGAATGTCATGTAAATGGAATCATGGAGGATACAGCCGTTGAGTCTGACTTCTTTCACTTAGCATAGTGCATTTGAGATTCAGCCCTGTTGTTGAATGTATCAGTGGCTGGTCCCTTTTTGTTACTGCATTTATATATTTAAACTTTATTATGTTTACCACAGTTTATATGTTTAAACTTAAAAAAATGTAAACTGTTTCTCAGTCCCCCCCCCAATTTCCCTCCCATTTGCAATGTAATCTGCTATACACATCCTCACACAAGTTTTTGTGTGAATATAGGGTTTCATTTCACTTGGGTAAGTAGCTGAGAAGTAAGATTCCTAGGTTGTACGAGGTTGTATAAAAGTAGGAGAAACAGCCCAGCTCTTTTCCAAAGAAGCGGCACCAGGTTGCATTTCATTAGCAACGTGTGTGTTCCAATGGCTTCATATCTTCCTCTACACATGGTGTGTTGTTTTGTTTTGCTTGTTGCCTTTCAGAGTTGTTTTTAACATCTCTCTCTTGCTGCTGAAGGCAAACTGACCGTGTTAGGCAAGAATGGAAGATAAAGCAGCGACCAGGCTATAGTGGTGGTCAAGGTGAAGGTGACAGAGATAATAAGAAACGTTAGTTAGTCTGAGGGTGGAGGTGAAAGGGCTTTCTGAAGGATTGGATCTTAGGTGTGAGGGAAGAAGAAGGTGGGGCAATGAGCCAAGTGGGATCCAGAGGGGAAGACTAGCTTCTGAGATGGGAAATCAGGACTCTCTCTCAGGCCTGCCATCTTTGAGTTGTCTCTTGAACATGCAGGACAAACATCACATCATTAGATGGCTCTGCAAGCTGAAGGTCAGAGAAGTGATCTGAACCAGGCATAGGGATCTGTCACTCAGACAGGGTGGGAGGTTTACACGGGGGAGTTGCCAGGTCTTGGCAATATTAAAACCTTTGAGTAGCATGAGATTACCTGGAGTGGTCACATAGAGAAGTGTGCCCTGTGTCACCATGATTGGAATTTAGAAAGAAAAGGAGGAACTAGCCACAGTGACTGGTAGGAGGTGGCCAGTGGATTAGAAATCAACAAGGCAATTTTATAATCCAATGCTTGCCGTTAGCTGTTGTCAGGTATGCAGACAAAAGGGATATGAGTACAGACAGTCCAACATTATGACAAATTTTGGTGGTGGGTGCTAGCCTTTCTCCTTTGTCCTCAAACATTTGTAGCAGTTATTTCAATATGAATAAAAAGGTGACTCAGTCCCAGGATGATAGTAGAAGGTTAAGTTTTGATCTCCTGTGGACTGAGCTCAACAACTTTTTGGTAGGAGAATTATTAAAAGGCAGACTTGGATAAAGAGCTCGATGTGAGCCCCTGAGACATGGATACTGCCTCTGCATCCTCAGCCCCTCCACGGCACAGGCAGCATTGCACATAGAACGGGCACGTAAAGGTGGAAACGTGTGGGAGACCCCAGCTTGCGAGGTAGGCAGGCTGGACGGGAGCCCCTCTGGAGTCTCAGACAACAGCAGGTGATATGTTTGCAGCCTAAGTCAGATCATGTTACTCCCCTGTTCAGAACCCTCCTTTGGCTCTCCATCTCCACAAAATATGATAAAAAGTCCTTACAAGGTCTGATACTCCCCTCCCTAAGGGTGCACCCCTCTGACCTCTGGTGTTATTTTCTGTGAGTCTCCCCTTCTCTTACTTTCAGACCTTACGTGTGTGCTAATTGTTGAGCACAGCAGGCACATTACCACCTCCATCGGATGAAATGTTCTCTCTGCTTCCAGGAGTGTTCTCCTGCGAGGAGTCCTCATGGCTCAGGCCTGCCCCTCTGCCCCGTCTTTGCTCAGTTACCTTTCACAGCGAGCCTTCCGCCCCTGCCTTCTATGGGATGGCAGCATCCCCCACTCACTTTGTCTTATTTTTCTCCACAATGCTTTCTATCAACTGACATATGGTGTGTGTGTCTGTGTGTGAAGTTTAATATGTTTATATTTATTTTATGTATAAATTTAATCTCCTTCATTTTCCACTAATCCATAAACTCCCTGTTGAAATGAATTCCGTATGTCTTTTTTACTGTATCAGCTCCAGGAACCAGAACAGCCTGGCACATACTAAGCAATCAGTAAATAATATGTATTAGATTAATTGATTAAATATATATACATAAGTCATTGCACACAGTGTCTATATATTGTAAGACTATGACACATGATTGTATAGTATTATTCCTATTATCATTATTAAGTCTTTTTTTAAATTCCTTAAATGTCGACCAGAATCAAATACTGAGATATCAGTGCAGATCTGTTATAACCGTCTTTACCAAAAGCTGAGGAGTTAGACTTTTAGCATGGTTACCTTGAAAGCTCAGAAATCCTGCAGACCTGGGAGGGGTTTGTGAAGCTGGGAGCTGTGTCCTCCGTGCAGCATGAGCTATAATTAGCTGCACCTGCTTCTCTCGGTGCACTAAATGAGTTGGGCTTGCAGAACACCTATGTCTTTTGTATAAGCCTCCTCGAAAACCAGGCTGTGGTTCTAAGACAGTGAAACTGGATCCCAGAAACAAGTATGTTATGTCCCAGCCTACTGACCACTCGCTGGTCCCTTCTGAGTTTCCTCCCCAGCTCTCAATTAAGATGTTCAGTCTCAAAAATCTAGCATTTGATTATTTTCTCCTCTCCCGGATTCTAACAGCTATCTGTATTGCTTAATAGAAAGACAAAAATCTTATCATAAAAGATCATGTAAAGGCTAAGATTTCCAGTGAGCCAGGAACCCCAGTGAAGGCTTCTGATTGCTATCTCCTTTCTCTCAAAATACCTCTGTTATGGGCTAATTGTGTCCCCACCAAAAGTCCTATGTTGAGGTCCTCACCCCCAGTATCTCAGAGTGTGACTGTATTTGTGAATGTAGAGAATAAGGTCTCTAAAGAGGTGATTAATTTACACTGAGGTCTATAGGGGGGACCTTAATTCAAGATGACTAGTGTTCTTCTCAGGGGAGGATAGTTGGACACAGAGCACACCAAGGGTGCAGATACACAGGGAAAAACCATAAGAGGACACGAAGAAGACAGCCATCCCCCAAGTCAAAAAGAAGGACCGCAGAAGAAACCAAACCTGCTGACAACTTGATGTTAGACTTCCAGCTTCCAGAACTGTGAGAAAATAAATTGTGGCCACTTAAACCACCCAGTCTGTGTACGCTCTCATGGCAGCCCAAGCAAACCAAGGCACCCTCCGTGAAGTATTGTTAGCTGCTTTTTCAATATGAAGAAACTGAAGCCAGAAACATTAACTGACTCACATGACGACACTCAGCTTCCTACAGGCAAGGCTGTGATTTGGAATGAAAGTGTCCGGCAAGCGCTCACGCCAGGGGAGAAGGCCCATTGCTGACAGCAGATGCAGTCTTGACTCAAGAAGCAGCAGCAGGGAGGGAGTGGGTCTAGAAAGTGGACTTTGGACTGAGATGCTCATGGTCACCTACTGGCAAGGCTTCTACTAGGTTTAGAAACTAAGGCCCAGTGTTCAGTCTTCATCTTAGATGATTTCCTTCTACTCTTAAACATAGTTGTCTTCCTTCGAGGAAGCCTACCTGCTTACAGGGACAAAGGGAAAATCCACTCAAGTATGTTTGTTTCTGTATTAGTTTCCCATTGCTTCTCCAACAGATGACCGCAAACTTAGTGGCTTAAAATAACACACATTTATTTTCTTACAATTCCAGAGCTCAGAAGTCTGAAATGGGCCTCTGTAGGCTCAGGTGAGGTTGTGAGCAGGGTTCATAACATCCCTGGGAAGGCTCTAGGGGAGAGCCGCCTTCTTGCCTGTTCTATCCTCCAAAGGGTGCCCCATTCCTTCACTTCCGAAGCCTGGGGTGTGACATCACCTAATCTCTCTCTGACTCCTCTGCCTCCCTCTTCTACTTACATGGACTCTTATGACTTCAGTGAGCCCACCTAGATGATCCAGGGTTATCTCCCCAGCGGAAGATCAGATGATTAGCTATCTTAATTCAGTCTGCAACCTTAATTCCCCTTTGCCATGGAATGGAACACTTCATAGTTCCTGGGATTAGACGATGAACACCTTTGGGGGGAGCATTATTCTGCTTATCATAGCTTCTATCCAAAGGAAAAAAGGTAGTGTAGTTATTCAAGCCATGTGAGCATAAAAGTCATATGTAGACAGGGTCCGTTCTGAAGCTGATGGGAGGGGAACTGAAGCTGAATTAGAGGTCCAGTAGGTCAAGCTCACAGAAGAGAAGATGCCAGCAAAGGCAGGAAGATGGTCAGCACCTGGGGGTGGGGGGGGGGTGAGGTCCCTGGGTCCTCTCCTCCTGCTGCACGCATTGCCCAGAACAGCTACTGTTTTGAGTGAGATTAATTTACCTCTATCTTCAGGAATGATAACACTGTCAAAAATAAGCCAATTAGCACATGGCATCCATGATTGGTTGCGGTGGACACGTGATCGAGATGGGTAAGTCAGAGTGGAAGCCAGGACTTGTGTTCAAAGGCTGAAGAAAAAGAGAGTAAGTGTGACAGGGACCAAGAAGCATGAGCCACGTCATCTTGCGCACTGTTGGCAGAGACCTGATGACAATGAGGGAAGTGCAGCGTTGGACAGTGGCTGTAGAGGGGGAAGAATAAAACAGGTCCTCAGCGCTGTCCTTGGACTGCTATATCATACTCTTCCTGAAATTTACTTCTGCTTTAGACATTTTTACAATACAAACAGTTCGACTGTCCCTCTCATTCAGGCCAGTTTGAGTTGGGAACTGATGTATGTTCGTATACATCACTAAGTACATGCATCATCTGGGAGACGTGGAGACACAGAGCATTGAGATTCAGAATGCGATTTTTTGAGTATCCAATTTTGTCCAAGTTTAGCTTGGAGGGTTTTCATCACATCATGTTGCAATTACTTAGACATCACCTCTACGTTCTACTAACATTGCACCTTTTGCCTTCCACAGCCTCGTATCTTTGATATTCTAAGCTTAACTGCTAATAGAAAAATTGGGATCAATAGTTTTTAACCTTTCCTCGGAGTATTGTACTCCAATTATTCTGTTTGGAGAATGCCATGGCTATGTGAATTTCTGTTTTCAGTTTTCCCTTATTTCTACATTGCTAATTAGGCCCTGCGGTAAAACTGTTTGAGCAATTCACTGCTTGTTCCTGCAAAGATTTATTGAACACCTAGTGTGTGGCTGGTGTGCAGGCACTATTTACTTACTATGGGTTTGGGGAAAATATGACAGATGATATTCCTGCTCCTATGAAACTTCCATGCTAGTAATGGTAAAGACAAATTAGTGAAAAATAAATGAAAATAACTCTAAAGTGCTAAGTGCTGTGAACAAAAAAAATACAGGGTCCAGCAGAAATAAGGCCTGCTTGAGTGTGGTTGGTAGGATAATAATATGGGTGCAATAGTTTATAGTTTTACTTTGAACATTTCACCTGCAATGTCAGATGGTGTGCTTGAGTGTGATATTTTTATGTTACAGAATTACAGGCTTACGATTTTGTAATAAAAAGGGGGTGTTATTTGTGCTGGACCCTATACGTAACATATCAGGAACCTATTGCAACAATGAAGATGTGAAGCAAATTATTCCAAAACTCAGTAGTTTGCGGCATTTAACATTTATTTTTATCCAGGAGTGGTCTGGGGTTCAGCCGATTCAGACTAGGCTCAGAGAGGGGGCTTGATTTCTGGCTCCAGGAGCTGGTTGCAGCTTCACACGTCTCTAGGTCAGTGGAGCGGGCCTGCTGTACAGGGTTCTCGCCGGCTTTGAACCAGAGGGCTCTGAAACATGTTCCTTGCAATGCATGCCAGAGGCGCATGCAAGCAAGCAAAGGCATGGGAGGTCTTGTAGGCTCTGGGTTCAGAACTGCTAAGCTGCCACTTATACTCACAGGCCATTGGTCAAAGGGACTCATGTGGCCAAGCGAAAAGTAAGGGTCAGGGCACAAAGGTGTCAACTTTGCCCAAAGGTGAAGCTGTGGAAAGAATACGGGCGCAGGGAAGGTGAATAATTGGGGCTAATAATTCAGTGTTTCACACCAAATTAAATGATGAAGAATGACGGCAGGGAGGGTGCTACTTTAGATTATTTGGGCTAAGACATCTTTGAGGTGA
Organism: Macrotus californicus; assembly: GCA_007922815.1. Lineage (NCBI taxonomy): Eukaryota > Metazoa > Chordata > Mammalia > Chiroptera > Phyllostomidae > Macrotus > Macrotus californicus. The sequence continues at coordinate 8,421 of VMDR010007853.1, forward strand.
AATATGAATGATGAAGAACAGGCAGCCATGTAAAGCTATAACTGAAGAGCATTTCCAGTACAAGGCTGAGATGGGAATAATTCTCGAGTCGCCCAATGATGGGACGAAAGTCGGAGTGGTTGAAGCATGGTAAGCAAGAGAAAGAGTGTTAGAGAAGGCATCCAAGAGACAGGCAGAGGCCAAATCACTGAGCACCTTGTAGTCCACTATTAATAAATTTTACTCACATTAGAACAGGGCCCCACTGGAGAACGTTAAGGAGAGGAAAATAAGACAAGTTTTGCTTTTAGGACATCGGCTTCTCCATGGAAAAAAAGTTGCAGGGGCAAGAGAGAAAGTAGGGGAAGTGTTAGAGGTTAGCGCTGCAGTCCAGGTGAGGGTCGGGGGCGGTTTAGGCGGAGGCGGTAGGAGTGGGTATAATGAGGAGTGTGCTGACCGTGCAGTGTATTTTGGAGCCAGATCCAGTATTTCCTGTGAGGGGGACTGCAGATGTTTAATGGGAGCAATGAGAGGTGAAGGGGAAACATTCCAGTTGGACTTGTTTTGTACCGTGAAATACATTCCAGTTGGACTTGTTTTGTACCGTGAAATACGATGCCAGTTCTAACCAGGTGAGAGTCACACAAGTTTTTTTTCCTCTTTTTTTCATCTTGAGTAGATCGAGGAATTCATTTCAGTTTGGATTAGATTTTGGCCAAGTGGAGGAAATTCCAATGGCTTTAGGCTTTATCTGGAATGTTTGGTAGGAAAGGTCCTCCCTCCAAAACACCAGCTCACTCTCTAGGGGACAGGCAGATAAAGAAGGGAAATTAATATTCATTAGTATCAGCTCAGCTGTGCACCTGGATTTGCCGCTCTTGACCCTTGCTTCACTCCAATTGTCAAAGAAAATGCCTTGGTCATCATTTATGGTGACACATGACAGGTCAGAAACTTGGACAGGCAGAACTGACACCCTGCACCCACAAGGGCTGCAACGCCAAATACTGAACCCATTTTGTAAGAGACAATTTGGGCAGAAGAAAAAAAATAAAAACGAAAAGATCTATTGTCTATCAGAATTCTATGAGGGGGCAGCTACCCCAGAATATCTTTCTGTTATTCGTACCATGAAATGGGCTGAGATAAGAGCCCAAATCGCCCCAGGCAGCCATGAGAAATTAACCACGGATAGATGGGACAGGGTTGTTAAAAGGCAGTATTTAAGATTCACCCTCTAGCACAGGATTTAATAGTCCGAAATTAAACACAAGGATATGGATGGGAAATATACTTAGGAAACTCCGTAATGGTAAATGGGAAGCATAGAAACGTTGCAGTGGCCAGCAAGAAGTGAAGAAACTCCCAATGGCTGCTGACTTGTCCGTCCCCACAGCTCTGTCTAACATGCTGTCTTTGGGCAACAAATTGTAACCATTCCTTTCCGCTGAAATTTATCAGAGTAATTATGCCATGAACTGTACATTTCTAGGGGTGTAAAATTTTGGCATTCTTCAATTTTTTTATGTAACAGCTATGCTTATACCTAAATGGCACCAAAATACTAACATATTTAACAGAAACATCTTAAATACAAAATGTGTTTAGTCTTGACAAGCTCAGTGCTCGTGACATTCTAGGTTATTTTGGGGTTAGTGCGCCTGGCTCTTCTTATGGATAGTGGCCTTGTTTGTTAGACATTGGGACTAACTGAAAACTTGTGGCAATGGAAGAGTTTGAGAAAAACACAAATAATAATGACCAATTTTTAAAGGGCCTACGTAAGTGCAGTTCTGGGTTCAGCACTTCACATACATTCTCTCCTATTATCCTCATAAAATTCCAATTGAAGGGCTGGAAAGGCATCGTGTTGCAGGAACAGCTCCGACCGTCCCGTTCCCCACTCTCTGTGCAGCAGAACTTCATCACCCAGAAGGTTCAGGGAGCTCACGGATCTCAGGGAACCTTGGGCTTGAGCTGAAAACACTTTGATTCAGTTTCCTCCTTTGATAACTCACATGAATATCAACCCTATTTCCTACAGCTGTCAGTTTCTAATGAGCGTGGAAAATATTTCCAGGTTATCTGAATAGGTTGGAATGAAATAGGCCCTCCTCTAAGGTAGGAGGGAGCAAGGCTGACCTGGACTCATCCCTGGCTACTCTCCAGAGGTCTTTCTCTGTGGACTCGGTCTCTGCTCTGGGGCCTCCTTTTTCTGGATCTTCCATTTTCTTCTCTGCTCCCTAGGAATGGAATAGGTAATTGGGGACATCATAGCAGTTCCTTCAGTCAATTGGATGCTGTAACAAATGGTGCCACATTGGTTGCCAGAGAATAGTTTCTTGAGTTAGGGATGCTGGCTCATTGGCCACCTCTCAAAGGCCATGTGCACTAATGGGAGATAAGATGGCAGAGAATCCTTTCAGGATCCAAACCTAGTGCTGAACATCCCTTGGGCTCTAGGCCGCTCCCTGAGGGAGGAGTCTTATCCCTCTGAGACCTCCCAAGGCACACATTCCAACATCGCCTTGCCAGTTGGTATAATTTTTATTATTTTTATTATATCATATATAAGTATATATAATAGAATATTACTCAGCCATAAAAAGAATAAGATTTTGCCATTTACAACAACACAGATGGACCTATAGAGGATACTGTGCTAAGATAGAATACAGAGGATACTATACTATCCACAGATAGAGGATATTATGGTAAGTTAAAATAAGTCAGGAAAAGAAAGACAAGTATCACATGATTTCACTTATATGTGGAATCGAAAAACCAAAACAAACCCATCAAGCAAAACAGAAACAGACTCTTAGAGAACAAGCTGACGGTTGCCAGAGGGGATGGGGTAGGGGCTGAGCGAATAGGTGATAGGGATTAAGAGGAGCAAACTTCCAGTTACAAAATAAATAAGTCAGGGAATATGGTCGATAATACTGTAATAACTTTGTAATGGCGACAGATGGTAAATAGACTTGTGATCATTTTTTAATGTATAAAAATATCGAATCACTATGTTGTATGCCTGAAACTAATAGAATATTGTATGTGAACTAGAATTCAATTTTTTTTAATCTGAAGCTTCAGTTGGTCCTAAGTTCTTCTTCTCTCTTCTTCTATAAGCCTTTCCAAGCCCTCAGGGGTCAGTGACTGTCACGTTGCTCTGCTTTGGACTTTCGCTGGACTGCAGTCTCCCTGTCTGCTTTCTCCGGGCAGACGTCCAGGTTCAGCCGAGACTGATTAGTCCTGTGCATGCCCAGATTTCTCAGACAAACACGTAAAGCCAGAGGATGAGCAATTCCATCACTGTATCTGAGGCCCATAGAGTCACACGAAGGGCAACACTCTGCAAAGCCAGCCATGACACTCCTGGATGATCGCTTCTGCTATTTGTTTGCTCACACGCCCCTGGGGACTCTGGAGGCTCTAAGGCCTTAATCTGGGGCGTTTCACGGGTGTGTGGCAGGGCAGGAGGGAGGAGGCTGAAGGAGCAGAGCTCTGTGCCCCTGCTGCCCCCACAAGCAGCAGATAATCACAAATTTATCTGACTGTGCGAGCTGGGGTTTGTGGGAGTTTGGGGAAACTGTAGAGGATGAGGCTTTATGGGAGTTCAGATCACTTTATCTCACCTCTTGTGTTTCTTGCTTTGCTGATACATATAAAATGCATACGCTAGACTTGTGAGCTGGGAAGGACACCTCTCCTGGGTACCATAAGGTCACCAAAGGGATACAGAGGCAGCCACTGGGTGCCAAGCACTCAAATAAGCACATTACCTGCACTGTCTTGTTTAATCCTCATGTAGAGGCTGTGAGGCAAGAATAATAATCCCTAAAAGGAGATGAAGAGACTGGGCCTCGGGGAAGGTGGCTCAATCCTCACAGCTGCTCAAGGGACATGGTCGCAATTAGAAGCCAGGTGGGCCGTTTTCCAGAGCACACCCACTTGCCCGACATTTTGCTCTTCTCAAATCGTAGCTGCCTCAGGGAATTGCTTCTTTCACATATTGTACTTTTGACACAAGAAAAATTCTTTCTTTTTTAAAACTCTTTTGATTCAAGTAAAAACTTAATGGAAGGGAAGGGAGAGAAAAAGGAAACCCCGCTGCAGTGAAGGTGTCAGAGCCGCTCCCTGAATTGGGGCAGGGTGGGGAGGTGACACGGTTCTTACCTCACTCCTCCCTGATGGACCGCCAGGCACTTCTGGGAAGTTCTCAAGGAGCTAGTGTGGAACCCAGTACGGTAGGGTAATCTTGGTTCAAGAACCACACACTATAGACCAGAGGCCTGTCAGCTGAGGGCATGGTGTAGGTGGAGCCAGGAGTTTGCATTCAATGTAGAGGATACAATGCCCATTCATTCTTGCGTCTACCCAAGGTATTTTGTAGCTACAAAGGCCTGTCATCTAGAATGGAGTTGACAAACTGGCCCGTTGGCCAAGTGAGCCCACCTCTGCTTTTGTATGGCCCTCAAGCTTTGAATGGATTTTATATTTTGAAGGGGTTGTAAAAATTAACATAGAATATGTAACAGAAACCATATGTGGTCTACAATGCCTGAAATATTTACTACCTGGCTCTTTTTAGAAAAAAAAATCTATTGGCCCCGCCGTAGAAAGCTTGGCTGTGACTTTTCTGTTTACTCATATCACCACCCAGCTCAGCAGTGACTAATTCCTGGCAGTTCTGCCCACAGTGCCTTTGATGCCAAATGTGTCCCCTCAAGGAAAGTGATTCCACACAATTATTAGTGGGCTCAGTCCATTGTCAAACCAACTCATGCTTCCGGAGGTGCTGGGCTTGGTCTCCCCTGGAGAGGAGCGTAGGAGCAAAGAGAGGGGTCTCGTCCCGAAGGATTTGGGGTTCTCAGACTGGTAAGACATTCAGAACTACTTCTACCCCCTTATCACTGGGGTGAGACAACTAGAGCCAGGAAGAACACATTAATTGTCCTGTGAAAAAGCTGGATGGCAACTCAAATACCTTGCATTTCATTCAGCAAGCATTTATTCAAGTATCTCCATGTGCCAGAAATTACGTAATTTGATGAGCATAAAATAATAAAGCAGGCAGCTGAGGTAGAGGGAAGGTAGCATTGATCTTAAGGTAAGTCCAGTATTTTATTCAATAGGTCTCCCAGGAAAAAGGCAGCAAAACAGAGCAGAGAGTGCACGAGGTGTTTGGGGAGTAGAGGACGCGCAAGAAAGTTCGAGTGGGGAGGAGGCAGGGTTGAATGTCATTCTTCAAACTAAAGCGCATGCGTGACTCCTGGGAAACAAATGAGAAGGAACAAGGCTGAGCCTCAGACCCTGAGCAGATCTGACCAAGTCTCAGCCAGCCCACAGGAGGGCCAGGCCCCTGGCCAACAGGAGGAGCTCCAGTTGGGGCAGAAATGGTCAGACCCTGCTAACCCACTCTCCGCAGGCACTGCAGGGCTGGCTGGGAAGAGCAAGTCCTCTAGTCACGGTGGGTCCTGGGGTTACAGGTCTTTTTAAAGGAATAGCCTAGTGGTGCGTTCCACAGGTGGGCCTTGAATAAACTCATGGGGAGGGAGGAAGTGCCATAAAACACCCAAATTTCTCTCTCTCTCTCTCTCGTATCAGAGCCAAATTTATTTATTTATTCATTCCTTCAAATGCGTAGTTCTCCTTTACTGGTAGCCTTTTCAATATTTCCACAAAGGGGAGCATATGAAGTTCTTAATGATTGATTCTTTCACTTTAAGGTATTAATTTTCTCCATTGTAAGAGGAAAAGGTATATTCTGAGTACTTGTTCCCCTTAGAATGGAAAGAAACCTAAACCAATGCCTTCCCCTGCTTTACAGAGGGAAAATTGAAAATGGGCATATATGGATAAGGTGAAAGAACATTAAAGAGGTAGCCCAGAGAGAAGGAAAAAATCACCAGTACTACACTTTTCCTGAAAACAGTTGGCTCTGCGTTCGGTTGGATAGACAGACAGCATTGCTTGTCCGTCAGTACAGTAAGGCCTGCCCCCAACCCCAGCCACAATGCCCTGGTCCAGGCACCTCTCTCCCCTCTCTGCATTGGCCCATCTGCACAGCAGCCAGAATGATTCCCTTAACACCTCACTCACATCATATTTCTTTGCTCAAAGTTCCATGTAACTAACTTTCACTCTGAAAGTCCTTGCAGTGGCCTGAGAGGCCAGCCCCTCCTGTCCCCATTCTGGGTCCTGCTTCTCTGCACCATGGCCCACTCAGCCCCATCCCCACTGTGTCTTTGATCCTCTTCTAATGCGCTGGAAACCTCTGCACCAGGTGCTCCCTCTCTGGAAGCGTTTTTCCACAGCACATGCACTTAGTCTTACTTTGTACAGTGAGGTAACTAAAAGATTTAGGGAACAGTTACAAAAATAGTCCAGAGTTCTCATATGCCCTTCACCCAGCTTCCCTGGGTACTAATATCTCACATAACTGTGGTGCACTTCTCAAAAGTGATAACATTGCTATCAATATTGAGAGTATTGGTGTCATATTATAACTGAATGGCAGACTTTCTTTGGATGCACAAGGTCATCCACTCAGTCCCCGTTTTCTGTTCCAGGATCCAGCCCAGGGGAGCAGATGGCAGTTAGTTCCCACGTCTCCCTCGTCCCCTCCTATCTGCAACAGTTCCTTTAGACTTCTCATGTCCTGCAAGACCTGGAGATTTGCTAACTATGGACCAGTTATTTTGGAAAGTGTTTTCCAATTGGTATACCAGGTATGTACTTTTTACTACTTCTTTCCCTACAGATCTTTGTGCTAATTTCCCAGCGATGCCTTTTCTGATCATTTTATTTTGAAATGTAATTCACTTTCCTGCCACCCCAGAGGCTTTTTACCACAATTTAAGGTTTCTTTGTCTCTACTCCTAAGATTAAATATTCCTAATTACCTATTTGTTTATTGTCAGCCTCCCTCCACTAGAAGGCCAAGACTTTTGTATGGTTTGCTCACTGCTGTTTACATAATTTCTAAAAGATTTCTTAATGGCTAGGCATTGATCAATAAGGGCTTGTTGAACAAATCCAATGAGTGAACTACATCTTTTGCTGTTCTTGGGAACCCAGAAAGCAGAAAGAGCTCAGAGATCTAGACAACATGACAGAATTCCAAGAGGCTGAAGTTTCACAAGATACCTCTCACCTAAGTTGTCAACTATTTTTTTTTGGCAAGTCAGTCAAAACTATTATTTAAAATATTTTTCTTGCTGAGCTATAAAGGTCCAGATTTATAAGCTTGGATACTTCTACTTCTTCCAGAAAAATAGGGTGATAAAATTATAGATATGAAAACCTCTTAGCCTTTATGACTACTGTAATTTGCTCAGTAAGATGGATTCCAGGCGCAGGAACATCGCACCCTCAGACGAGGCCTTTCAAAATCATTCCCTGACATTTTCCCTGATGCAAAGTGCAAATGCCTCCCGATTCGTGGGGATCTGGAGCCTGTTAAACACCCAGCCTGTTCTCAATTATGCCAGGCGTGCTATGCCATCAGCAAATTATGCAAGACTATTTTTTACTCTTTTTTCATTCCACTTTTCATCCTGAAAATAGTATTAGAATTTCTGCCCAAAGTGGGGAAAGGTGAAAGTAGGTAAAACTTGAATCAGGTAATTTGATTGCCTGTGACCATCTAAGAAGATATTGAGCAGAGGAGGCTCTGTGAGCTAGGAGCCCTTAAAATTACCTAGAATTCTACTGCCTATGGCCAAGAAGGAGGAGAAGGCACAGCGGAAAGTGAAAAGATTTTGAAATCTAATGTCAGATAGTCTGAAAATGACCTAACTTGCTTGAGCCGCAATTTCTTTACCTACAAAATTATCAGCATAACTTCCTAATCTACTTATTCATTTAACAAACATTCATTGAGTCCTCACTATGCCAATCCCTGGGCATATGTACATGACAGACACAATCCTGTCCTCAGGGATTTCACAGGTAAGGGATATAGGTACTCAAAAATATGATGGTATGATGATGATGTTAATAAAATAGGAAAACAGAACCATAGCAGCACAGAGGTGGGGTGTCTGGGGACCACAGGGAAGGCTTTTGAATGGTGTCTGAGGTGAGTCTTTAAAAACTCAAAGGAACCCTGGCAGAGAATAGAAGAGGATAGTAATTGGAGGGAACAGCACAATAATTCAGCAAATGTTTAATGGTGTATATATACCATGTGCCAAGTCCTGCGCTAAGGGCTGGAAATAGAACAAAAAAGTAATAAGATGTGATTATTCTCTTCATTAAACTGGAACTCTAATCAGGCAGAGGGACATTAAACAAGTAATTTCAAAATTAATTATTCCACGGCTATTGTGAAAGGGGGCATGAAGAAGGGGTGGAGTCTCTTAAAAGTGATTAAAAGGAGAGAACCAGAGGAGGAGGTCAGAGAGGACTTATCTGGCATTTTATTTAAGTTTTGAAGCATTAATGAGTACGAGTTAATAAGAAATGAATTTGAACATGAGATTAGGGAACAAAAGGAGGGGAAACATTTTAGGAATGAAAGTGACAAGATCAGACTCGCTTTTAAAGAAGATGACTCTTGTTATTGTGCAGAGAATGGATTGGTGACCCGTCAGAAGATGACCTGCAGTCATCCAGGGGGAGATGACAGTGCCTTGAACCAAACGACATGAGAGGGAAGAGTCGTGGATGACTCTGGCAGATGTGATGTGGAGGTAAGGAGGACTAAGAGGCGGGCCTGCCGGCACAAAGATCATGAGCTCGGTTATAAACGTATTGAGAATGAGGCATCTGTGAGACGTCCAAATTGAAATTTGAGTTGGGAGTTAAATATGCAGGTCTGACCTTTGGAAAAAAGATCCAGAAGGAAATATGAAGGTATAGATGATTGATCTTTCTCAGGGAGAGCTTATTGAGTGAAAAGGGCACAAAATGTAGGACCTAGGCTTGAACCATGCCAAAATTTAAAGGTTAGGTAGAGGTAGATAAGCCCCAAAAAGACTTAGAAAAAGCATCTTGAAATGGAGGAGGGAAATTGGGGAGCATTAAGGCACATTAAGAAAGAGGTTGTCATCACTGGCAACTGCACATGTCCACTGGATACAGCCAAGCAGATGGCACGGGGACTTAAGAGAGCTAGACTCGTGGTGTGGGTAGGGTACGTGGCATACTAAAATAGACATAAAGTAAGTGTGTTGAGACTGACCAGAAAATGGGGCGTGGGAGAGGGAATAGAAGGCTATTCACTGAGATAATGTACATTACAGCCTCTCTGTATATTACTATTATATTAACCTACTCTCTCTTTGGACATATGTGATTATAATATGTATATGTGTGGGCTATTTGTGAGATATATATATCTCCTTCTATATATAATAGAAGGATATATATATATTATCTACCTACCTATGTATGATATGAGTGTGTGTTTGTACACACACTTATATCATACATAGGTAGGTAGATAATATATATATCCTTCTATTATATATAGAAGGAGATATATATATGGTTTAGCTATCAACCAATTTGGACCCCAAATTATAACTTAAAAATGGCAAACAATTCTATTGCTTTAGGTTTTTCTTATAGAAATGGATACATTTCTACTTTATGTACATTCATTCAGTACTTACTGAGCAGCATTTGAAAGGATTTGCATTTATATTCAACAAAAACATTCTCCATGAAGAACGGCAAAAGAGAGAGATCCTCAGACAAAGAAAAATTAAGTGTTGTCTACTTCTGAGCTGGGAATACCCTCTTCTTGAGCCTTTTGTTGAAGGTAACCAATTAGCTGGAATAAAGGAGCAGTGTCTTATAAGCACTGGTGCTTACAAGAGGCAATGGGGTTTGACAACGTCCAGGTTATGTCCTTCCTCCATACTCCAAATATCTGCCTGGCCACCTCCAAATTCCCTGCGGTGAGATTCCTCCTTGACATTTTTTTTTGATTGACAAACTAAATAAATACACTTTAAAAAAAAATATTAACTGCCAGCATAAAAGGAGATGAGCCAAATTAGTTATAGTACGTTTTTCAGCTGTTAAAATGTCATTAAAGATGAATACATGTATATTATATGTTCATGCATAATAACCCTTTATTAATACTGTGTAATGCAGCATGTACACAGATGTGTGTGGGAGAGGGGATGATGGGTACCTTTTTGTCCTTTCGCTTATACCATTTTCTAATTTTTCAACAATGGAAAAATACTTTTGGATTAGAAAATAAAGCTAGTTTTTGATTTTTAAAAACTGACTTAAAGTAATAGAAGACTCAGGTCAGCAGGAGCTCACAGCCAGGAGATGGTGTGAGAGAGAAAGTGTGCCCCAGCCCACACTGAGCCAAATAGAAATCTCAGAAACTGACCCCCGGGGTGCTCTGCCTGCCTCCACCAGGACTCAAGGGTTGACCTGGGATCCCCAAACCTTCCATCAGCAGCCAGACTACCCAGCAGCCTTCCCAGTGTGGAGCAGAGGGCATGAAACCTACCTGAGTCTTGCCTCAGTAACACCACGCTGACGAGCCTTGATAGCCCAACCAGGGGCTTGGAGAGCGACTGCCCCACGTGGGACAGGTTGCTGAGGACTCTATTTACAGGCACCTGAGCATCTTTCCAGCTCACTGGAGCCTTACCCCAAACAGCATCCTCACTCTTTTACAGCTCACAGTGGACTGCTTGCTAAGAGATGACTTACTTTTTTCTTTCTTTTTAATCCCAGAGGCCAACTGGACACCTTTCCATTCATGCTGCTCAAGGAGCACTAGACAGTGCCAACTACTCTGGGATATCGCCTCGATTTTCTGCTGGAAATATTTTGAACATTTACTTGGAACAATAAAACAATGAAATATTGCAAACCCTAGAAGAGGTAATTAATTTATAATTGGAAAAGTAATAATTCAGGTCAGCTTCATTTGGTAAACACTCACTGAGGGCCTACTATGTGCTAGCACTGCCAGGTTCTGCGGGGGACAACGTAACAATATACCCTAGTCCCCAAGAGTCCCCAAGCCAACCTTCCACCTGCATTCCCTTTCTCTGGGCTGGGTGCACACACGGCCTGATCGGTAGGTTTCTAGCTCCTAGGATCGCTCTGGAGGATGGAGAGAGGGGAAGAGGGTGATGGCAGGTGGACAGAGACATGGCTGTCACTAAGAAAGGGAAGGAGCCGTAGCATGAAAATTGCTAAGAGAATGAAGGAACTCATTTCATCTCACCCAGACCCTTTCAGGTCCCCAGTGTGCTCCAACTTCAAGCACCAACACACAACTCTTTACAATGTATGCACCATCACTTTCCTCCTGAGGAATCTAAAACAGATTTAAACACTAATTTCCTCAACTATGAATCCACACATGTGCAGTTGCCCTGTATGATGATAATATATAGCACACAGAAGTGCAAGGAAGGGGGATTTTTTACAGTAATAAATATATGTGTAGAATTAAAAATAATTATATTTATAGTAATATACTTATAAGTAAGTAAAAAGGAGCTAAAACAGCATCACTGTTATGAACCATAACTGACGATGCTGTTTGGGGAACATCTCGGGGAAGTGACTTTCCTTCTCAGGATCTGAATGTCCTCCTATATAAAGGGAACCTATTGAAATAGAGCTGAGACTGCAAAGAATATACTTCCTGTTCATGAATCTGACTGACCACAGTCCCATGAATCTCTGTTGACAGAATCCTGAGGCCACATCAAGATTCAGGAAAAAAGTGCCACATTTTGGGACCAGGGGCTTGTGGTGGCCTGTGGGTCCTATGAAGTTAAGCCTGTATTTCCTGAGTCCATAGATCCTAAAAAGGGCACCCAAAGTTCATTTTCATATTTGAGTTTCATTTTGGTATTTGGGGTCCAAGGGGAAATATGCGTTAACAACATGAGCTTTAAAGTTTGACAAACCAAGTTCAAGTTCTTGTTCTGCTACTGTTCTTATTTTATGAAACCTTGAACAAATTATTTGTTGTTTTCTCAATGCTTCACTTATCTACCACATAGGTTCTTACTGGAGTGAAGTGAACCAACATGTATAAAACGTTTGGCACGACACCTGCCCCACGGTACATATTACACGCCTGGCAGTAAGCCTCACCGAGAGCTTCTGGAGGAAGAGCGTTGGGTGTCACGGCAGGAGATGGGTGAGTGAGCTCCCGAGGAAACTGCCTGTACGTGAGGCTTGTGGATGGAGGGCTGGGGGTTGGCAGTGCCTACAAACAACAGGGATTTCCTATCACCTAGCCAAATGCTCCATCAATTAAAATTTCTAGTTACAGCCAGTTTTGCCATAATTTCCTTTTCTGTGAAATGAGGAAAACAAGAGTTATAACTTCTTTTAATGACCAATCATTATGTGGCAGGTGTCGTGCTAGGATTTCATACTCATCGTTTGACACAGTCCTTAGTGAGCCCAGGAAGGCTGATTCATTAGCCCCGTGATCAAACGGAACTCGTGGTGCCCAGGTTCACACAGGGGGAAGGGGGTGGAGCTAAGATCGGAATTGCAGCTTACCCGAGTCCAAATACCTGGCTTTACATACCCACTGTGTATGTTACTACTCAGAGCCTTACGATAAGGGTTAAATGAAGAGCACTACTCAGTGTAGTGATTATTAAGCATTAGTTATCTCCTCACCCCTGACTCATAGCACAGCCTTCAAGCCACCTCCGAGGGTAGCCATAGGAACACCTTCTTGCCTTAATGGTGGGACCTCAGTCCTTAGATCCAGATGCTTAGCTATGGTGTTTCATATTGAATTTACATCTTAGGTCCAACTAAGAGCTAAATTTTGTGAAACATTTTAGTCATCTTCCACTCCTATGCTTTCCAAGTTCTTCAAAATTATATAGGCTTCCAATGAACATGCTAGTTCATGGCTACATGCGCTGAGCTGCCTCTGAAGGAGATCAAGAGGTCTCTTGCCCTGGCCGGGTAGCTCAGTGAGTTAGAGCATCACCCAGTACACAAAAAAGGTTGCAGATTCAATTCCCAGTCAGGGCACATACCTAGCTTGCAAGTTCGATCCCCGGTTGGGGCACATACGGGAGGCAACCTATCAATGTGTTTGTTTCTCTCTCTCTCTTTCTCCCTCCCTCTCTCCCCACCATCTTCCTATCTCTCTAAAATCAATAATAAAAAAATTTAAGAGGTCTCTTGATGAAGGACAATACCCAAAGGTACACAGTAGAGGTGTGTGCAGCCTCAGGTTTTTGTTCTGTCCCCCAAATAAAGTCTGACAGAGGAGCATCTGACATCACTTTGGTACCTTGAGGGAAAACACACGCCCAGCATATACACACAAAACAGAAACACGCCTTACACTGCAGTTAAAAATTCAGTATCTTCTTTCGGCAAGGTTATTTCTTTGGTTTGCTTGTTTGTTTCTTTGAAGGGCTGACTTAAATTAGCTTTTCCTCTTAATGACCCATGGAATGAAAAACTTTACTGCTTCCATGTTGTGTTTTGCTTAAGCCGTCAGTCCTCACAGTCAGTACATAAGAAATCCAGCTCTGTAACGGAAACAGCTGCCACTTGTAGGCCTTGTATGATGTGCCAGGTGAGTAAGTGAATGTTTTACATGACACTACAACCTTATGGAAAGATGCTGTTATCACCTTACCTTACCGAAGAAGAGACTGAGGCTTAGGGAAATGAAATCACTCCCTAATGGCACACAGCTAATAAGGGGCAGGGTCTGTCTGACCCCACACTGAGCTGTTAAATTCACTATGTCATATTGTGTTACATTAGCTATTTTGTATGTTGGTATATGTGTGTGTACTATCCAGTGGTATACCGGGAGTACATTATAAACTCCTTGTGTTATATATACTGTTGTGCATATTTCTCTTTCACCTTTCTAGTTTTATTGCTGAATCCATGTAAAATGCACATTAAAAATAAAGACTTATATTTATTGTGTATTGTGTGCTATGCAATATTCTACATCATTTACTTCATAATTCCTTTTACTCTTACCACAGCCCTATGAATTATGTATATAATTTGACCCCATTTTATAGATGAGGCGGCTGAGACATGGAGAAAAGCAATAAGTTGTCCGAGATTATGCAGATGAGTTAGGAATAGAGCTGAGATTTGCACCAAGTCGGTGTGACTGCAAAGCCTGTGCCTTCAGCCACACAGCCTACCGCCCGGAGTAGGAACACACAGAAGCCTTGCTCCTCCAGTCTAAACCTACTCAACTTACACAGTGCCTTGTATTTTTCCACTCCCAAAGGGTACACACTATTTCAACACATAGTATGCTTCAGTCTTACTAATAAAGGTTTTCTTCTCTCAGAAGGGAGGGGTGTGTGAGAGAGAGAGATTATTCCACACAAAGAGAGCGAACATCACTTATCACAGGAGTAATCTAGAAATACCAGGTGGACGAGCCTCTAAATTCTCAAGTGAAAATTTTGAAAGAAGAAACATTGTGCTATTTTCACTGCCTCTCCATTCCCAGGCTCTTGCTCACTGCACTGGCCACCTCCATGCCTTTTGCAGACTACTGACTCACTGTGATGCACAGTCCCACTTCCACTTGTTTCATTCAGAACGCGTATGCACTCCCTGGCCTGCCTTGTCTCCGTTTCCACATTAACTATGACCTTGCTGGCTTCATAACGCGTTTCTAATGAGGTAGGTCCCACTGGAAACCGTCCAGGAAGACTGGAAAGAGCTCAAATGACCTCCCTGGCTATCTGCCATCACGTGAGATTCTCCAGGGATTTATGCCCTTTGAGTCCCACTGCCCCACGCTTCCTGTCACCTTGTTTAAATTCTCCCAATAGCTTTTTCTTCACTTACTGCAACCATAACTAAAAGCATTTGTTTAAATGGATAATTGAATTGAGATGCTTTCGTCCCAGTAGTAATAGGGTCTTAGGATACAGTGGCAGGAATGACGAATATGGAATTGGAACATCTCAGTTCTGTTCTGATTGTCTAGGCGTACAACTTGGCTCCTCCCACCTCCCCTCACCCCCAAACTGGAGATAAGAACACCTATTACCTATGCTTCATGGGGTTTTTGGACAACCACTTTCAGCTTTGTATAAGAAAGGCTTGTAGAATAAGGAAGGATCTTCCAAATGGAACCCTGCTGGACAAGCTTTACACTCTTTAGTGGGGACAGAGCAGTAAGAGCTGGTCCACAGGCTGTGCCACCGCTGACCTCACAAGCCAGAGCACCAAGCCATCACTGACTGAACAACACTGACTGAACATTCGTTATGTAGCAGCTACCTGACCAGGTGCCAGAGGACCGAAGGGAATAGACAATGACTCAATCAAAGCATGCCCAGGGAAACCTGTCCCGCGCTGGCCCGTGACAGGCCCTGGGCACACACCTGTGAAAGGCCAGGCAGCAGAGTGTAATGGAAAACAAGCCAACAGAACATTAAACATAATGAGGTGAAAACAGAATTCTAGGGCACATGCCAGGAAGGACACTTGGTTCCTGCTACTGGTATGAAGAGGTACCATGTACAGTGATAGCCATAGAAAGTTGAATTAATGTCCTAGGGCGGTTGTAACAAAGTCCCACAACCTGGGTAACTTAAAGCGATAAAATGTAATTTCACAGTTTGGGAGCCAGGAAATCTGAAATCAGTGTCTACAGCATAGGTTTCCCTAGAACCTCAGAGAGAGAAACTGTCCCACGCCTTTCTCCTAGTTTCCGGTGGTGGCATGTGGCCCTTTGTGTTACCTGACTCTGACTCATAAATGCATCACTCCAATTTCTTTGTCTTCTTCTCTGAGCCTCTGCTGGTCCTTTTCTGTCTCTTATCAAGATGTTCTCTTTGGATTTGGTGCCTCTCCTAATCCATTACAAATCTCTCTCAATCCTTATCTTAATTACTTCTGAAAAGGCCCTATTTACAAATCAGGTATTATTCTGAGGATTCAGGGGGACATGAATTTGGGGGGGGACATTATTCAATCTACTTTAGAGAACACATGATGGAAGGGCTTTCCAGGCGAAAGAACAGAGTATGTGAAGTCCTAGAATAAAGAGAGTATAACACACTGAAGAAATTAAAATAAAAATGTCAGCATGGCTGAAGGAAGGAGGGCAAGGGAAAGTTGAAAGAGGTAAAGATGAACAGAAAGGTACTCTGTCAATTAAGTGAAGGATTTGGACTTTTTCCTGGAAGTAATGAAAGACGATATGTTTTGAGTAAAGGGTTGACCTGATACGTATGTGTTTCAGGGAGATCTTCCTGGCTGTGGGCAGAGAATCAAACGTCCAGAGATTAGAGGACAGAGTCCAGGCGGGAAGCTGCTCTTGGGACGGAGGTGGGGAGGGTGGTGGTGTCAGTCAGGGGAGTGGATGTGGAGTGGAAAGAAAGTGATGTGCTTGGGAAAGAAAGAAGAGATCCAGTTAAAAAGGACTTGCAAGTCCTTTTACAATTTAAAAATTGTATCTTTGTGAAGTGATAAAAGCCAACTAATCTATCACTATCGTAAACTATCACTACACTATTACACTATCGTGGTAATCATTTTATAACATATACATATAGCAAGTCATTACGAAGTATAGCTTAAACTAAGACAATGTTGTATGTCAATTATATCTCAATAAAATTAGGAAAAAAGCAACAAATTTTTTTTTGAAAAGAGGACTTAAAGATACTGAAGGGAAAGCATGAAGGTAAAGATCAAATTAAAGTTATATGCTTTAATTTATGAGGGGTTTTTACCACATATTCTGGTAGCTAAATTTCCATTTGACTTCAGTGATTTTTCTGAGATACAAGTGTCTATTACAAAGTGACAGTATTGGGCCATTTTCTTTAGATCCTCCTGTGTTCATTAGAATTCTATTGCTCCCCAGTATTTAATGCAAAACTATAAATAAATGTGGGAATTTGTTTACTCATGCTCTGAAAAGTGGTCGCGGGCTTGTCTAGACCCCATGGTTTAAACACAGTATCCGCATTTCTCTCCCTCTCTGTCCCTGGACTTCACCCTTTCTCCAGCCTGGCTTCCTTCTAACATAAGCTCTTCCTCTAAGGGTCAGAAACAAAGGCTGCTGTGACTTAGCTCACATCGCCCTCCCTCACTCAGAATCCCAGAACAGCCTCCCTCACTCAGAATCCCAGAACAGCCTCCCTCACTCATTGCACCGAATGCCGTGGGAAAAGTCTAACTCTTCTGGCTTGGGTTGCTTCCATCTCTGAACCAATCCCTGCATCCAGGTGAATGGGGCACTCTGTCAGGCCTGGATCGTGTGCCAAAATTTGTGCCAAAATTTGGGAATGAGTAAGACCAGCTGAGCCTCATAACCAAGCAGATTATTACAGAGAGAGTAAGAGAGGGTTCCCAAAATGAAGGGCTGTGAAGCACAGAAAAAGAACGACGAAATCAGCAGATATTCAGCACACACACAGCGATGGTTCCCAGGAAAAGCAATGGTCTTAAGAGAGTGAAGACCATACCCTGCATGCATAATTTATTCCATTGGTTTCTGCCATTGCCTAAGTCATCTGTCCATCCATTCACCCATCCATCTACTACATGTTTATGAAGTGCTCACCCCTGAAAAGGAGCTAAGGAATTCGAAGTTGAATAATGTAATTTTTGTCTTCATGTGGCTTCTGATCAATAAAGGAAAACACCATTTCAAATACATGTTTGGGTAAGAATTAAGCAAACTGCAGAGGCACTAGTTCATTCATTAGTATGGATCCATTCATTTTTGTTGTTGGCCAGTGGATGAATGAGTGAATGAGCCTGACCTACTTCATTAAAATTTTTTTTCAGATAAAGGGGGCGGGGGGAGGGGGGCAGGCACTTCACAACCTCAAAATAAGTTAGAATGAAATACTCCATAATGGTATAAACAATGAACTACTAAATATTAAATATGGGATGAATATTCCTCTGGGGAATTCAAGAGCAATGCTGTGAAGAAAGTGGCATTTCAAGGAGGACTTAAAAAAAAAAGAATTTCAATATCTAGAAGGTTCTTTCAAGTTGGGGGAACACTGGGATAAAAAGCAAGGAGACATAAATTGTTTAAATAGGTGAGAAATGCTGAATGACATGGACAGCTAGAATATGGGACACCTGGAGGGTTAGAGAAAGCATCGTGACCAGAAAGACGGTTTGGGGACAAAGCATGAAGGGTTTGGGAATGCAGACCAAGGCATGGCGACTGCTTTCCAGAGAGATTTTGGAGCCACTGTGGTCTGGGGGCAAGAAGTGGGATAGGCTATGAAATAATCTGTGTGCCAAAGAGAACTCAGCATAGCTGGGACTCGGAAGGGCTGTGGTCCCCCAGAGTCATTTCACCTGACCCCCCCCCACTGCCCCGCCTTCGGGCCTTCCCATTGAACCTCTGCAGTTCTGGGGAGAAATTAGGCATTTTTATATATTTACAAAATTACCGATTATTTTCTCTGAAGAAAGCAGACTTTCACTCTCTCAGCACACTAGCACTAAAATCATTTGTCACTGCTGTCACCACCGCTAGAGAAGAAGCCAAACCTCTGCAATCAGGGCCTGCTCTGCTTCACTCTGTTCAAGACATTAATTAGGCTGCAACAAGGTCAAGGAACACAGCCGTGGCGCCTTGGTGTCCGTCCCTAATGCTGCCGGCGGAGACGCCCAGACCCTTTTAGCACTCTCAGGGCTTCTGTTACATGTTGAACGGGAAGTGCATTTCACTGGTCCGTTTGTGATACATCTGTTCCATTTCCACCTCCATCCAACATGCCCCATTCACACTTCTTGTGTCAGAAGGAGAGAGAAATAGCAGGGAATTTGTGTTCTGGGATATAGGGAAGATATCTTAGAAAAAATGTACTTTGAAAGAAAGGAATATGAGAAAATATTTATCTTCAGATTTTGTTTTTCTGTGTGGGGCAAGAGCTGAAAGACACAAGCATGCAGTTGTGAGTTACCTAGACACTCGTGAGGCACGAAAAAGTCACGAGAACCATAAACTCACGGGCGGTGGCATTTCTCCATCTGCAGTGGTGACAACGTGACTTACAGAGCCACACCACCTCCTCCCTGCAGACGCAGACAGCCCCCACGTGAGATGGGATCCTGCTGCTGGCAGGAGGGGTGTGAGGGACGAGCCCTTTGAGTGTGAGGCATTGGTTCTCACTTCCGAAGGTCTGGCCCACATAGCTGCCCCAACCAGCCCCACACATTCTCACCACTGTCACAAGGAGAAATGCGCAGAGTTAAAACAAGAAGGAACTTTGTAGACCACCACATTCCTTTTTTTTTTATGGGAAAAAGATCACTGAGACATGTCATTCATTGTTGGTCAATACCGATGATAAAGCTACTAATGCTGAAGTGTACAATCTCGTATATGTGAATGGCATTTTACAGTTTATGAAGCATGTTCAGGTCTAGTCCCACCTACAATTCTCACAAGTCAGTGAGGTGACACTTATCATCCCCGTTTTATACACACGGAAACTAAGGCTCCGGGGAGTTCCACTAACTCATCTAGGGCCAAAGAGTGAGCGAGAGTCAGGAGGTGAGACGAGCCTTGTGATCCTCTGACTATTAGACCACGACTCCATCGCACCTTACATTGCCTTCCAAGAGATTTCCCCCCAATGACCCCTTGTTCGGTGTGCGTTATGATGACAGGTTACAAGAGAAAATCCCCAGAGATTTCCATGAGCTCCTAGGAAATCAGGAGTGTTCAGTTTCCACTGAGAGCACGTGGTGCAAGTCCTGTCTCTATCGCAGAAGACAGGATATAACCGAGGATGCTAGATGAGCACACCTTAACTAATCAGGGAGCAATTCAAAGGGAGCCACAATTTAGTGCTGAGTGGTTCCAGCAACATTTGCTACAGGGGTTGAGAGGAGTGAGGAGTGCAGGCTGGAGAAATCTAGAAAGGCTGGCCACTGAGTTTTACAGAAACCTGGGCCTGTGAGTCTGGCATGACCTTCCACTACCTGTGACTCTGGGTGAGCCCTGGAAATCTTCCAAACCTCCATGTTCTCCTCTGTAAAATGGGTAACTCCATCTTAGGGTGGCGGCGAGAACCAAATGGGATAACGTATCTCCAGTTCTTTGCAGAGGGCTTGGAAGAGAAGTATTCTAGAAGGCCTACATAAGGTGTGGCATTCAGACTGGCCCACTGGGCGGCTGAGGTGGGAGGCCCACACACTGGCTCAGCAGAGAATGCAGCGGCACAACCCTGTGTCTTGAACTGGCATCCTGCTTGGCCACGAGTATGCGTGGGCTGACTTTGGCCGTCTTGCAGGACACTGGCAGGGAGGTGTGAAAAGCCCTGGGCCGATTGTCACATTGGGGACATCAATATTTGAAAATGGGTGCTTTTGGAGCTCCGAAAGAGCATGAACTCAAGCCTGGGCTCATAGAGGAAATCAGTGGGGCGCCCTGAGACCGAATATCAGCTCTCCAGAGGCACTGGTGGCTAGAGGCGGGAGAGAAGCTGGCTACTTGAAGAATGCCGAAGATTTTTTTGGAGATGTGAACAAATCTCTAGGGCAGATTTTTCCTTTTCCTACAAGGGAATCACTGAGACAGTCCTCTTGGACATCCTATTGCCATTCAAATTTCTATTTGACCTGAGCTAATTTGGCCACGAACAGACATAATGGAACACAGACATTGCAGGCTGTGATGGTAAGGGTTTGGTTTATCTGTCTGAATGATTGCCTTATTGAGGGACAGTGCGACTCTGAAACACTGGGCAAAAGCATGGAAAGGAGGTGGAGGGTTGCATTAGTTTGCTGGGGCTGCTGTAACAAAGTACCACAGATTGTGCAGTCTAAAAATGGCAATTTATTTTCACGCAGCTCTGGAGGCTAGAAGTCCAAGATCTAGGTGTCGGCAGGGTTGGTCCCCTGTGAGACCTCTGCCCTTAGCTTGAGGGTGGCCATCTTCATGTTTGCATGGCGTTCTCCCTCTGTGTGTGTCTGCGTCCAAAGTTCGCCTTCTCATAGGGATGCTAGTCACATTGGATGAGGGCCACCCTAATGACATTGTTTTAACTTAGCCACCTCTTGCCATTTGACCAAATACAGTCACATTCTGAGGTCCTGAGGTTTAGGACCTCCATATCTGAATTGAGTGGGGGGGCACAATTCAGACCACAGCAAGGATGCTAAAACATGTGGCAGATTCCCTCAGCCGGGCAAGAAGCCAAACACTTGAGGTCATGACACTGGTGGAAAAGACCACATGAGAAAAGTAGAAGCGCACTTTATCCACATGGCAGGGGTGTGGCTCCACAGTGAGGGACAGTCGAGAAGGACCTTCTCTGACAGAGGATGGGTGCTCAGTTCCAGGGGCAGTGGCATCTGCTTTTAGACAAAACCATTGCCTTCTGAGTTGACATGACATTATAATAGCTTCTGGTTTCAAGTAAGGTTTATTATCCACCACAACTTGGTTTTACCCTATATTAGCCCTGTCTTGGGAATGAAGGCAGGAGCTATGTCAATGTTTTAAGGCAAAGAGAAGGAAGAGCGTTAAGTGACAAGACGAAGTGGAGACAAAACATCCAATAGTGACAGGGGGAGGGTCTAGAAGCAACAGTTCAGAGCAAAATGGAGACAATCCATCAGGACATGTAAGCACTCAGGATGTAGTCAGAAATATTAGGAGGGTTGGACTTGTTTGTAGTTGCGCAAGATGGGGTTGACTTATTTTATATGTTTACCTTCTCTATAAAAGGTCTTAAAGGAGAAAACATGGTTTTTCGGTAATGACATAGAAGAAAATAGGGAACTATAAAATGTATGAATTGATACATTAGTTAGCTTTTTGTTGTTACTGTCATTGATTTAAACTATGAGCTTTTTTGCACAATGTTTCCAGCTTCTAAAAATACTTTTCTTTAAGCCAGTGCTTTGAAAGGTATTTATTTGGAGTGGTTTTGAGTAGCACAAGGAGAACTCTGGTCTAACCAGGAGAAGAGGGAAGATGTGTGTGTGGACAATTGGAGGGGACTACGGTGCGTCCGGGGGTAGAAGGACCTAAAGGGTATCACTGTAAGGGTATGAAGGCAAATCCAAAATCCGAGGGGGCAACTTGTCTCCTCCAAGCCCTCAGCACTGGGCACTTCATGGGATGACGTTCCATGTCTTCAGCACAGCCACAGCTCGTCCTCGATCTGGTCTTGCCCATCTCTGCGCCCTCTCCCCGTCTTCACTCTGGGCCGTCTATGCTGGCCTTCTCCTTCCCCTCAATGTGCCCAGCTTGCTTCTGCCCCAACACTCCTGTCCAGGGGCCGATCCTTCCCTGCATCCTCTTCTGTCAGACCTTTGACAGCTTCTCCTTCTTGTCATTCGAATCTCATGTGAAAGGCCCCCTTCTTAGGTAAGTCTTCTCTGATGACTCCAGCTAAGAAAGCCACCCGGCCTACCCCCATTGTTGTCTATTATTACTTATTTATTATTCATGTACCTTGACTTAATTGTCTATTTGAATGAGGATTTTTGAGGAGAGGATTTTGTTTTCTTCTCTGCTGTGTCTCCAGCAGAGGAAACATTTGTTGAGTGAATGAATGGATGGATGGATGTCATCCTCACCTGCACTCAGGGACACAGCATTCACACACGCACACATCCTTCTACCTAGACTGGACATTTAAAACAGTCATCTTCGGCCAAATATTTAATCTCTTCCTTATTGGCCTTTTTATCAGATTTCCTCTATCCCCCCCAAAAAAAAAAACATTTAAAATAATTTACAAATCATAGAATTATTGAAATTCTATGGACTTGAAAGAGTAACTAAGGGGAATAGTCCAATTATCCCACTCAGTGCTTCAGACGCCACACTGCATTACTCCCACTAAGAGGTTTTCTAGTGTCTACATCAACAATTTTCAACCTTTTTCATCTCATGGCACACATAAACTAATTGCAAAAATTCTGCAGCACATTAAAAAATATTTTTTTGCTGATTTGGCAGAAACAGGTATCATTTTGATTCATTCACAGCAAATGGCTATTGTATTGTCTGTTGTCATTTTTTTAATTTGACAATCTAAAGGAAAAGAGGTCAGTGCCCCTGACTAAATAATCAGGTATTGCGTGTTTTAAAAATTCTTATGGCACACTGGTTAAAAATTGGTTTATGTGACTACTTCCAGTAATGGAGGACCCCCTGCCATATGCAGGTAGTCCAGTGTATCTTCTTATAGCGGTCAGCATCAGAGTTGTTACATCTAGGGAAAAATAAACTTGCTTTTATTCTTTCATTCATTCTCTCATTCACATATTTATAAAGTAAGCATCTTACTGTGCGTTAACCACTGTACTAGCCCTTAGAATAAATGCGAAGGGGTTACAATGTAATAGTGGGTAAGAGAAGCAGTCTCTTCCTCCACAGAGTGTTCAGAGTGGCTGTGAAAACAGACATTTGGCACATGATCACAAGAAAAGCACTAGAAAATAGGCGGATGGTACCACTAGAACTAATGACCGAGGGACTCGTGCTGGACAGGAAGGGAAAGACTAAGTGGTGAAGTCAAGAATGAATGGGGTTAGATGGCACAAGGAGGAGAGCCAAGGGAGCTCTCGAAGAAGGAAGGGTGGTTCCAAGCAAAGAGAAGAATATATCTGAGATTCCAAAACTTTGAACATGCTGCTGAGATTGCAGCATGAAATCCCATGGACACTTGAATGTCACCTTCCTCAAAGAATTCCACTGTGGCTGAAGCAGACTAAGGGTGCGAGGAGATGTGGCTATAGGGAGAGGAGGAACAGGGTCAACCAGGATATGGGCATCATCAAAGACAGACTTTACCTAAAATATGTCAAGGGTTATAAGTAGGGGAAAGACCTGAATTGGAAGGGAGCAAAAGTGAAGTGGGTAGATCAGTTATGAGGCTGTGGGAATAATTCAAGTGAAGATGGAGATGGCTTAGACTAGGGTGGTGGAGGGTTGAGATGGAGATGATTTGTAAGATTACAGATTAGGCTGTTTCCAGCACTTGGCTATTGTAAATAATGCTGTTATGAACATAAGGGTACATAGGGTCTTTTGGATTAGTGTTTCAGGACTCTTGGGGTATATTCCCAGCAGCGGAGTCACTGGGTCAAGGCAGTTCCATTTTTATTCTTTTGAGGAAATTTCATACTGTTTTCCACAGTGGCTGCATCAGTCTGCATTCCCACTAACAGTGCACTAGGGTTCCCTTTTCTCCACATCCTCTCCAACACTTGTTGTTTGATTTGTTTATGATGGTCATTCTGACAGGTGTGAGTTAATATTTCATTGCATTTTTAATTTGCATCTCTCTGATGGCTAGTGATGCTGAGCATCCTTTCATATATCTCTGTGCCCTCTGTATGTCCTCCTTGGAGAAATGTCAGTTCAGGTCCTTTGTCCATTTTTTAATTGGATTGTTTATCTTCCTGGTGTTGAGTCAGATGAGTTCTTTCTATACTTTTGAGATTAGACTCTTGTCCAATGTACCATTGGCAAATATGTTCTCCCATATGGTCAGTTCCCTTTTTGTTTTGATAATTTACAATAGCCAAGTGTTGGAAACAGCCTAAGTGTCCATCAGTAGATGAATGGATTTTAAAACTGTGATACATTTACACAATGGAATACTATGCAGCAGAAAGAATGAGAAAGGAATTTCTACCCTTTGTGATGACATAGATGGAACTGGAGAATATTATGCTAAGTGAAATAAGCCAGTTGGTGAAATAAGTCAGACAAATACCATATAATCTCACTTACAAGAGGAATCTGATGAACAAAATAAACTAATGAGCAGAACAGAACCAGAGACATGGGAACAGGGAACAGACTGACAGCTGCCAGAGGAAAGGGGGAAGGTGGAATGGTAGAAAGAAGGCAAAGGGAACAAAGAACATGTATGAATGACCCATGGACATGGACAATGCCCTGGGGATGGACTGTGGGAATAGGAGCTGGGTTGGACGAAGGAGTGCAAAGGCAGGGCGGCGGAATTGGGATAACTGTAATAGAATAAACAAAAATTTAAAAAAAGATCACAGAGAAATTTGGGAGGCTAAGCGCATGCATGGATGCTAGTTCGCTTTGCTGGATTTCACAACCTAAGTAGCTCCAAGTCTTCACCAGACCACACTCCACCTCACTGAAGACAGGCATTGCCAGTCATATCCCCTATCCCAAACTGGACTTATCCAAGCAGCACAGCCATGGTCCTTTTAATTGTCACTCACAGACCATGGTCTGACATCCTCTTCCATCCTAGCTACGGTGATCCAGCTACATACTCTCTCAGTGTCTGTCAATGGCACCCCTCGCGGTGACTCAAAGTATTACAACTCAGCTCTCAAGTGGTACAAAGGGCCTACGAATGAATGCTGAGAGAAATCAAAAATAAAATAATAATAATAATAATGAAAATCTTCAAGGACCACCCATATCCCATTAAACTTGGGGCATGTTTTGGGAACCAGACTATATTAAACTTTTTTGCATAATAAGATGTGACACGAAGATTAATTCAGTAAGACTTTAAGCCTAAAAATGACTTTAAGAAACAGTGCTTAGTGAAGCAAACATTATTCCTGTCTTAAAAGATGGGCCTATTTTTTGTGATCACAGAAAGGGGTGATTTCTGAGAGCAGAAGCACAACCAGGCCCATCAAAAATACCAGTCACAGGGACACGATCACTGTGAACCAGCATATTCTGCTGACATCCCCCCAGGACAATGCAGGGAAAACCGACAGCTTTAGATCCAAGCTGAGACTGCAGCATGAAATCGCATGGACACTCGGGTGTTATCTTCCCCCAAAGAGTTTCATTTTCTATAACTTGCAGGAAACTGACACACATATTAAAACTTACTATGGTTGAGTGAGAGTTGGGGGGTGGGGGAAGGAGACAATTGTTGCTTCTGGTATTAGCACCTATTATCACCTGATACATACATGCTTTGTTCTCTCAGGGGCATTTCCTGACACAGATTTTCATGCCAACCAAACTGTCGCATTTTCAATGGAAATAGAGCAGATGCATTCAACCACAGAGAAGGTGTGGCTAAAATGAAAGAAAATGTTTCCTGCGGTTTTTTCCTTTCTTTCTTGATGTTTGCCTTGAGACCATAGGCTCTGCGCAGTCAGTCATCCATCAGTACGTTGACAGAGTGTCTACCTGGAGCAGGAGCCTGGAAGCCAGATGCCCGTCAGATGAGAGTGTCACAGGCCACCCGAGAAAAGCCCTTTGCACTCCCTGAGCTCAGGTGACTGTCAGCCCACAGTGTTGCCAAGAGCGCTCCAGGAAAAGCTATGACCTGCTATTCTGTTCTGCGTGGTCATTTCTAACTCTGTCCTACCAGTCTAGAGTAGATGTTAAGAACAAGGGTTGGGAGACTATCATATTCATGCATTATTGGAGGAAACATAAACCGGTACATCCTACTTGAAAAGTTATCAGAAACCTTAAAAATGACCAAGTCCTTTATCCAATAAGAACTTCTGGAACACTACCTTAAGGGGCTATTCAGAGACTGAAATGAAATGAATGAAGAAAAACATAATCAGCATTCTAAACACCATCAGGAGAAGAATGGTGAATTAAAATAATTATCGTGTAGCCACTTAATTGATGCATTGTTATGCACCCCATGAAAAGATGTTTTCAAAGGCCCTTCCTGTGAGGCTCAGACTTAAATTAAAGAGAGGATAGGTAATTAAACATGGTCATTCTGATTTTATATTTTTAAATTATATATGTAACTATACACATGTATAACAAAGTGGAAATCACAGTGGCACATGTTTGGCAAATACATTAATTGATGAAAAATTAATTACATGTGTTTGTACATGGGTTTGGGAGACTGATTTAGGGTGATTATATTTCTTCTTTATACTTCTCTATATTTTCCTTCTTGTCTATAACAAGTAGTTAATTCTTATGGTCACAAGCCTCTGCAAGGTAAGAAGAGTACTATTTAATATAAGCTTAGTATCATGGGGCAATTGAAATAATTTGCTCCAGTTTATGGCAGTCTTAAAAATCTAGCTAGAGAATCTTCTGTCCTGCATCAGCACATTTCCTAATGAACAAAACGGATTTTTCTGACTTACTCCCTGAAGACCAGCCCTAAGCTCCCCGAACCGCTGTTAAATGAGAGACAACCTAGGTCCATGCAAGTACAATCCCTAGTGAGTCTCATTTCAGCCCTTCAGACCAAGGTCTTCGTTCCTGAACTCAAATACAAAGCCCAGCTTCTGTCCCTTCAGTTTCCTGCCACTGAGAACTCTGAGCAGCAAGCAGTGTGTCGCTGGAAGAGCAATAGACAGGCTGTGGTTATCCCGTGAAAGAATTTCCTGCCGAACAGCTGGCCAGCCAGCCTCTCGGAGCTCACTTTGGGTATTGCATATTAATGTCGGCCAGAGTCATTTGACTTGAAGATTGGTTTCAGAGGCCAATTAGGAGCATAACTAAATAAAAATTATAAGGGCTATATCAAGTTCAAGATCATCATCTGCCAGCCGCTATGTTTAGTGCCTTTTTGTAAGGATTACAAAAGCCTTCTAAGTTCTGTCATTACCCCCATTTTTCAGATGAGGAAACAGAAGCGAGGAGAGGAATAACTTATTCAAAGGACACATAGCTAGTAAACGGCAAAGTGAAGATTCAAACCACGATCTCGTCTGTCTGACTTCTGGACCCTGATTCTTTTTTTTTTTAATGAAGACTATTTTTTATAGCAGTTTAAGTTTACAGCAAAATTGAGGGGATGGTACAGAGACTTCCCATATGTCCCCTGTCCCCACCTTTGCATAGCCTCCTTCATTACCGACATCCCCACCAGAGCGGTACACACACGTGTTACATTCGTGAACTTCCATCGACACATCATGATCACCCAGAGCCCACGGTTTGCATCAGGGCTCACCTTGGTGTTGTACAGCCTGTGGGTTGAGACAAATGTGTAATGACATGTGTCCATCATTATGTATCACAAGGAGTCTCTTCACACAAGAAGAACTAAATTATGAAAAATGTTTTTTAAAAAGTAGAAAGGTAGAAAGAGAGGGATTAAAAAAAGATGAAGGGATTGAGCAAAAAGAGGGAGATTTTAGCCTAGAGGCATTATTTAGATTGAATCAAGACAAGTCTTCTCTGAAGAAGGGACATCAGAAAGAGTCCTGAAAGATGCTTTTATGTATCTCTGTGGCAAAAGGACTTACCTAATGAGACCCCTTGACCTTTTAAATCTCAACTTAAGTGGCATTGCAGTAGCTGAGCACTCAGTATCTGGTCAATCAAAAGTACGTATGTTTAATGTTGTCATGTGCATATAAAGTTCCCTATACATACTTATGAAATTTTCGGATTTTTATGCCTTATTGAAGATTTTTACACATAGCAGGTAATTAATAATGATAATAATTTCAGCGTTAGAAACCAACATTTAGAAACAAATATGTGGGGTTCCAACTTCCTACCAAATATTCTTCAAAGCTTATAGATTAAAAAAAAAAAGCCATCCAAGAAAATTTAGAAAAGCACTTCCAGAAAACAGTATTTAAGATTTAAAAACAAAAAAGGACAAATGAAAGTAGCAAATAAGGCCTTCCTCTATGAATTGCCGATTCTGATCCTCCAGCCCTCGCTAATGCTATATACTCTTGACTAGAATTACTTTGGCTTTTGGAGGCAAATCCCTACAGTCTTGTGTTCTTGGCTGGTGCAGACAGAGTAAAGTTATTGCATGTGAACCTCCTAAATTCTGAGTACAGCATTTTCCCACTTACTATCCTCCCAGGTCTGTAAGGTAATGGGAAAGAAAGAAAAAGGAGGCAGTTTGAACACTGGGTTCATTAAAAAGCAAAAGATAAAGTGATTGTTGCATATCGAACTTAATCAGATGTAAAGGCAGTTTTCTTGATCTATAGAAAAGGAATTTCCCTGGATTTCGGTAATAGCCTAAGCAGAGATGGAAAAATGAAGGCATTTATTTAAAAACTTTTACCCACCTCACCGCAATAACTAACCACACTGATAAGGAACCTAAAGCAAAGGGAAGTGCTCTAAAATATATTTAATAAAATCTCACACTTTGAGCATTGGACTGTATATCAAAAGACCATGACCACGATCCTTGCTTCCTAA
Organism: Macrotus californicus; assembly: GCA_007922815.1. Lineage (NCBI taxonomy): Eukaryota > Metazoa > Chordata > Mammalia > Chiroptera > Phyllostomidae > Macrotus > Macrotus californicus. The sequence goes on from VMDR010007853.1 coordinate 37,501, forward strand.
GAGACTTGAGCTGTGTTGGGAATGTAGCCGTACCCTGCTGCACTTACTTCCTTTTTCCCCACGCAAACGCAACGCAGTGCTTCCTTATGGAAGAGGTGAGAAGGAACAGCAGAAAATACGAAAGTGCGTATTAGGGTTGTGCAAAAGATTTAAAACTACCTGAAAGGCAGTGACATTTTGGCCCTTATAGTTGCCTTTATTATTTATAGCACTCATAATGGACACTATATAATCCTTTACCCTTAATTGTGGGCTGGATCTGGTGACTTACTTCCAGTGAATAAATTATTAAGTTACTAAGATTAGGCTGTGGCTTCCACCCTGCTTACGCTGTCTTTCTTGATACTGCTCTCCATCACTTACTGGGATGGAGGTCAGCTACCACATTGTGAGCTGCCTTATTGCAGACATCCATGTAGTAAGAGACAGAAGGCAGCCTCAGGCCACAAGCAGAGAGGAACTGAATCCAGCAACAGCTTTGTGAGTCAATTCAAAAGTGGGTATTGAGATAACAACCCCCACTATCATCTTAATTGCAGCCATATAAAAAAAAAACAAAAACAAAAAACCCTGAGCCAGAGAACCTAACTTATCCAGAATTGGATTTCTGACCCACAAAAATTGTGAGAGAGATTTTTTTAAGCCACTAAGTTTTGAGACTGTGTTACACATCAATAGATACCTAATGCAACCCTCTAATTGTAGCTATATTAGTGTCACATGGTCATTCATCAAATATTTAAAGGGTATCTGATCTGTCAGGTGCTGTGTTAGGCAAGATGAATCAGAGAGGAAAGTAGGATGAAGAGGCAATAAAATGTTACTGTTAAGAAAGAGGGTCCAGCCCTGGCTGGTGTGGCTCAGTGGATTGAGTTCTGGCCTGCCAAGAAAGAGATCACTGGTTCGATTCTTGGTCAGGGCACATGCCTAGGTGTTGGGGCAGGTCCTCGGTAGGGGGGGTGCATGAGAGGCAACTACACACTGATGTTTCTCTTTCTCCCTCCCTTCCCCTCTAAAAATAAATATATAAAATCTTAAAAAAAAAAGAAACAGGGTCCAAATCAAAGTGTATCATAATGTATGTTTACATTATTTATTCAACATTATTCTATCAGCTCATCCATGGTATAGCTTATAGCCATAGTTAGTACATTTAAGTTACTGTACAATAAATAGCTTATTAAGTAAATATACCAAAATTAATTGTTATATTCTATTTGTGATATATACTTTGGTTGGTACTAAGTCTTCTTCCCTGTTATGTATTTCATTATCTAATAGTTTGTTTAGGATA
>VMDR010007854.1:0-12880 GCA_007922815.1 Macrotus californicus
CATGGGGTCCCATTTCTTGCCATTGCACAGCATTTATTGTCTTTGTTATCTTAAATATTGTCAGAATTAACCTGAACTTGTAGTATTCAGATAAAAGCGAATTCCAGGCAGATCTCTACCTCTACCACCCTGAGCTGATAGGTATCTCTCTTCTCTTAAATATATCCACATAGGGAATTTTAAAATCTCCTCAGGAATCTTTCCCAGGGTTTATAAAACCTTCACTGCCAATACGATCTTTCCATCTAGCTTAAATTCCTTTGGCTGCAATTTAAATGAATTTCCTCTTCTTCCCTCATTAGAGAGGAGAGTAGTACCCCCAGTAGCCATTTCTCTAAATACAGCTGTTAACACACATCAGGCTTCTCTCCTGGACACACAGAACTTCTACTTCCGAAGTCATCTACGTTACTTTGGCCTCTGGCTTTTTCTCAAGATAAGAGAATCTGCTAACATCCCTTAAAATCGTGAGTTTCCATAATTGACTGCATGAGGTTCATCCTATAAACATTGATAAGCCAGTATGTTCCATTTCTCTAGTTCCAATCAGATCTTATTTATTAGATCGTAAAAATCTAAAAGAATATTGGGATTTATATTATGTGCTTTCTTGGAATGGGTGAGATGATGTCTCAGTACATTGATGTTCACTCCTAGCTCTTAACACCTTGGGCAAGCAATTTACCTCTAGATATCAAAATGGGAGGAATGCCTTGTTCTCTGCAACTATAATATCAAATGAGAAAATGGACACAGTAATTTTAAGAGTTTTTTCTCCCTTTAAGGGCTAACAAGTCTATGAATGTGTTCTGAGTAGTCCTGGGGCCAGAAAGAGCAGCTATTTTAACTCCCATTATTTTTACTCAGAAAAGACAATATGCATCATCCTATTACTGATTTCTCAATCAAGAACTCTCAAGTTTATTTTTAAAATTGTTAAGTTGAGATTTAACTCAAAAACATATTTTAATATAAGTTCTCTCAGGTAGCTATTCCTGTTTATATGATACATCAGTGTCAAAGGGTACGTGTTTTAGCATATGCTAAATCATTTTTCAGTTTATTATTACCTGGGTGTCTCTGCAAAGCCACTGATATCATATATGAGTGTTTTTATTAAATAGGTTTTAGTCCACTGGAAAGGAGGTTATACTTCTCCATCTCTTCTATCCAGACAAATGTAGTTCCTGTCTTTCATGCCCTGGGGTCTTTTCAAGCCTGTACTAACAAAATGAGTATTTTGAGAATACGATGACACATAGAATTCCCTTTAAAAGATGATATCTTCATTTCAAACACTTGAGAAGTATGGAATTGAAAAAATTATAGTGCTGAAACAAATTTTCAAAAGTAGGGCATTTAAAAAATTCCATGGCAGAAATATTTTGGGGGAGGATCTTTTCCCCAGTGATTCCATTATTGAGTGATCAATTTGCACTTCGTTTCCTTTTAAACTTTTGCTGAACTTTGAATTAAGCATCACATAGCAAACCAGGGTTAGCCACATCACCTCCTTCACTTCAAAAGCCACATCTGCTGAGACATTCTCAGGGAGGCATTGTCTTGTACTCTTGCTTTTCATGCACCAGCCTGGCCTGCTCTTGCCCCTTGTCTGGCAGACACACCTTACTTTCAAGTCATTCTCCGCTCAACTTGAAAAATGTTCTTCATCAAACCTAATGGCTAATTAAACAAGGGAAGTCCGAACTGAGTCATACTCCAGATAGCAAAATGAGATGAGTAAATGTATAAACTTGAGCCATTCTGCTTCTATTACAAAGTTGTTAGCAATGTATTTTCTGCGGCAAACAATCAATCTCCCTGGGTTTGAAGCCATTTCCTTTGCCCTCCTGTGGGCATCACCTTGCCCCTCTCTCTTCCTCTCTCATCCTGTCCATCCAGGCTGCGGTGGAGGCTTTTGTACTGGCGGAGCACAAAGCAAGTGTTCTGGACTCACTGGCTGGCTGACTGGTCTGCTTAGCAATCAGCTGACATTTCTAATGGTCCTTTTCATGTTTTCGTCCTGTCTGGCACCACACAGCTCGCACTGCATGTCCCTGAGTAAAACTTACACAGTAGGAACGCCTCCTGGCTTTGGTGCTGGAGGTGGTGACATGGTATGCTTGTGCCCCCAATCTTTAGTACTACTTTCGAAAGTCTGAGTGACTTAGAAAATGCTCTCTGTCACGCCTTTCATCTTTCCATTTTTTTCACTCTTCCAGTTCACCACTCCTGCCCTGCTCCTCGTTTGCCTGCCTCTTGCCCTCCATTCCTCCCACCACACTGAAGTCACAAAGTAGTGAGCAAAAAGTGGGCTAAGAGGGTCATTATGAGGGTCTTTCCCTCTGTTTGTCTCAGAAACTCCTCACCATTTTTCCAAGGTCTTGAATGAAATGATTTTTTTCTCCCAGTTTAATTCCAAAACCAAAGTTGTTTTTTTTCTTTTTGTTTAAAGCTGACAGGCCAGTACTAGGCTCCAGGTTTTGAACATATGGACTGTTATTTCATTTTCCTGATACTCTAAGCACTAAGTAGCTCACTGTGCCATGATAAACCAGTTCACACATGGCTCACAATGATGGAAAAGATTGTTTTAACTTAGGTTCTCTCAGACATTATTCCAACTCACATGATATATTTGTGTGAAAGGCTGCTTTTTGGTGAATATAATTACATTGAAACCCCCTACTGAAGATCTATATATTATTATTATTATCCTGATGTAGTATTATCACACTGAATTCTGGGCAAGAAAACCTCAGGTTAGCTGGGGGACCATGTAGGAAATCATCCGGAATAATACAGCATACATGTGCAGTAGAAATTGGCAAAAACATGCTAAATGGAAGGTCTATAGGATTCCAGAGCTTTTATGTTTCACATCTTGCCACTTATGTCTTTCCATGAAAATTTGCCTCTCATTTAATATTAGAAAATAATATGAGGCATACTCATTCTGAGGCTGGGTCAGCCACATACAAAAAATTACCTTGCCTCTTGTGCTATAACCTTAGCAGAGAGACAGATCAACTATTTGAATATGATATTGGGGAGGCAGCCAAGTGAGAAGTTTCATGGCAAAAGTGACAGAGCTTATTGGCTCTACTCTCAGTGACAACTGTCTACCCATAGGCTTTGGGTCCATAACATTGAAGGTAGCTTTGGTCTTAGAGACCACTGCCACAAAGGTCTGGCCTGGATCTGAAACCATACGTAATTATAACTCTGGCAATGTGGACTCACAAATGATCAAATAGACAAATCAACACCGAAGTTAATCTAGCTGAAAGCAATAGTTGGAACGCTGCGAACCCGGTGAGACTGAAGAACCTCTGAAGCCCATTTAAATAGCCCCCTTGCCGTGAGGATCGAGTCACATCCCTGGTACTGCACTCGGGGCCCCAATGACTTCTGTAGTTTCCTTGCTCCTCTCTCCACCTTGTTTCATCTGTACAGAACCACACACAGTGGAGGGAAGTGAGCATGCTCTGTAACCTTCTGAACTTGCCATATACTCTTCTAATTTGCCAGGTTAACAGGGCTTTATTTCGCCTAAATGTCATTCCCTCCAGAAAGCCTTGTCTGTCCCCTTGAGTTTGAATTAGTGGTTCCTCATACCTTCTCCCAAATGCCCTGTGCTACCTCGCAGAGCAATCAGTCTGTGTAAGAATTGTTGACTTGTCTGCCTTCCCTGCATGTCCCCCCCCGCCCCGTCCTCCTCATCAGACATGAAGGTTAGGATGCTGTCTCTCTCACTACTACACGCTGAGTGTCTGCCACACTGAAAGGCTGCTGTGAAGAATAAATGAAGCCGTTCATCCACTCAGCAATTGTTTTCTCAGAGCCCACTGTAGGCTAGGAACTCCTCTTGGTGTCTGAAACATAGCGATGAAAATACTCACAAAATTTTACAGTGTGTGTCTGTCCACACACACACACACACCTAGATATAGTTGGGTCTCAAGTTATTTATATATTATATATATATATATATACACACACATATATATATAAAATGTATAACTTGTTCAGCACAGTGTCTGACATACTGTAAGTAATAATAATAGTAATGATAAATAGTTATTTACCGAGTATTTACTGTGTGCTGTGCACGGTGTTTTTTCATGTATTATTTCATTGTAATCCATAAAACAAATCTCTGAGTTAGTACTATTGTTATTCCTACTTAATAGGTGAGGAAATGGGAAATGTACAGTAACTCGCCCACACAACTAACAAGTTATGTGTGATGTGTGCCATTGGCTCAGCTCTGACTCCTGGTGACCCTGCGAATGAGTGATGTCCACAATGTCCGTCCCCAGGAGCCCTACTCAGCTCCTGCGGAGGCGAGCCTGTGGCCTCTTTAACGAAGTCAAGCCATCTCATATCTGGTCTTCCTTTTTTTTGTTGCCCTCTACTCTTCCCAGCATTATTGTCTTTTCCAAAGAACCCTGCCTTCTCATAATGTGTCTGAAGTAGGACAGCTTCAGTGTTCTCATTTCTGCCTCTAGCAAAGTTTCAGGTTTAACTTTCTCTAGGACACCCTTGTTCACTTTTCTGGCAGTCCAGGGTGTCCACAGAACTCTCCTCAACACCACATTTTAAACGCATCGGCGTTTTCCTGTTAGTCTTCCTCACTGTCCAATTTTCACATCCATACACGGTAATTGGGAATCTGAGGGTGTGGGTGATTTTATCCTTGGTCTCTAAAGACAGTCTTTGCTCTTGGTGATCTTTCCTAATTCTTCCATCACTGCCCTTCCCAATCTCAAGCTTCTCTTGATTTCTTGGCTGCAGTCGCCATTTGGATTGATGACTGACTCAAGACAAGCAAAATTTTAACAATTTTGATATCTTCATTGTCTAAATTAAAGTTGTGTATTTCTTCTGTAGTCATGATTTTTGTCTTCTTGAGGTTCAAATACAATTCTGATTTGGCATTTTGTTTTTCAACTGCCATCAGAAGTGCAAATTGTTTTATTCCAGTAACATAGTGTCACCTGTATATCTTGTCATTGATATTTCTGCCACTGATTTCACCCAGGCTGTTTAACACTTGAGCCTTCTAACATTTTTATTACATTTATTTAATATTTAATATTCCATTATTATTATTCCCATCGTTGTTATTGTTATAAGGCACTCAGTATATCCATGCTAAATAAAAAGAAGCTGGAATAAGCAATATTTTCCTAAGATGTGCCCATTACACGTCACACTGATATAATGAAGCTGTGGCATTCTGGTGCAAGTACATATGCAATTGATTTTTTTTACTAATTTTGGCTCATAGTGTTCCATATTATTCATTTTTAATCACATGGACTTAAGTCTTTTTATCCCAGGAAAAAATGTGCACTTCCAAGGCTAGGACATACTGCCAGAAATCGACACTGCAAAAGCAGAAACCTTATTTAGAAGCAACTGTCAGTCACTTGTGCAGTTTCAAATGAATTTTCTCTACATTTTAAAGCAAAGGTTGCAGGATGGGATTAGAAATAGCCCATCTGCTATCCTTCCCTGCCCTCCCTAACTAGTTCTAATTAGTACAGAACGTCAATCAAAATCGCCTGCTTTAAGTTTTTGTATTAGTTTTTGTGGGTTCTCAGAAGTTAATCAAGAATGGTTAAGAAAACAAAAACATGTTTGCTCTCTCGGCCCCCGACCCAGTCCACTGAGTATGAACTGAATGCCTACTATGAGCTCATTCATCATAGTGTTCTGCTGTTCAAGGGGCCATTAGTCTAACTGGGAAGGTGAGACATAGACAAGAAATGGGGAGACCATCATACACAATATATAACTGTCTCCCCGGTTGTGTGTGCTAGCTTTGTAGAGTGCACGAGTTCAGAAGAAAGGGAGATGTATGAGGGCTAGAGAAGTGAGAGAAGGTATCAAAGAAGAGATGGGAGACTGGGTCTTGCAGAGTGGATAGGAGTTGGGTAAATGCAGAGAGGAGAGGTTGTGCATATGGAAAAGATTTGGCAGTGGAATTGATGTTTGTGAGATCGTGAAGACACCGGTCTGGCTAGAAGAGATAAAACATTTTGGTGATGGATGAACAATATGTGTCCACGTGCTGAAGGATATCCTTGAATAACAAGCAGAGCCATAATAAAAAACAGAGTTAGAGAAGCCCTTAGAGAGTATTTTAGTTGGGCAATTCCATTTACAACAAATAATCTAGCTCCAAATTTGTCACTGGTTTGTAGCACAGGGCAAGCCAGGCTCTCTGAAAGAACACCATTAGTGGAAAAGCAACAGAACCATCACTGGAGCAGAAGAGATTTTAAGTTATAAGTCTAGTTGGGACTGGTCCTCTTCTGACGTTAGCTTACCATGAAGTTGCATGAGTTTGTCAAAGTGCTTATCTTAGTTGGGCCTCAGTTTTCACATCTGTAAATAATAGGAGTTGAACCACTTAATATCTAAGGAAACTTTGAGCTCTAAGGTCTATGACTTTATGACTACATTTTCATTTCTGCATCCATGTCATCTTTTATAATTGATGCACTAGGACAGATTTTCATCCTAAACTGTATGTTGGCTGTATCATAACTTTATGTGACTGCAAACAGTCAATTCATAGGATCAAAGATTTCAAGGCTAAAATAAGCCTTGTCAACCATAGGCTGAAGTGAAAAATGTGCCTCAGTCAGTTAATGGAGTGATGTTAATGATCATTACAATAAATAATGTATGCCATTTACTGAATGTTTATTTTGTGCCAGGAATTTTACATGTGATATGTATCATTTATGTAACAACCCTTCATGTAAATATTATCTTCTGTTTATTGCACAAAACACAGAGTTTTAATAACCTTCCCATAGTCACCTAACTCAGCAGCAGCAATACTAAGATTCAGTTCCAGGGCTGGCCACACACACACCTATGTGTTTTTTTGTTGTTGTTAATGGGAAATTCATGCTTAGTAAATGATTCAGGGGCACACATTGCTAAAACTTAACATAGGTACTATTCTATATGGAGCTGGGAAAATTTGAAGCACACAGGAAAAATGGAAGAACTAGACCCCTTAGAAAGAGTTAGGATTTTGAATTCCCTATTATGTTTAGTCCAGAAAGTCAAATACCAAGGCTGGAATTTAAAAGGGGCTGAACAATCTTATGACTAATAATAGCATTTGTAGTCATGAGGACTGAGACAAAAAAGGAGCAAACAGCAAGATTTAAGGTCAAACATTCAGCACCAAAGGGGTGAGCAAAATACCTTTTTTCCCCCTAAGTTCAAATGTCAAGCAAAGAAATGCTGAGTGAGGGTCAACTGCGACTTTGGCTTGTGCCATTAAGAGTTCTTCTGAGGAGGGGTGTGACGGATCATCTGATGTGACAGGAAGGCCACCTACTACATTTTCTGTCTGGGTTTCTATTTTTTTTTCCAGTGTTTTTGACAAGGTGTGCTGATTGAAATTCTTATTTTTAATAAGCCTTCTTTTTGTAGCAAATATAGAGTGTGCGTATAAAAATTCCTCTGTCAGTATTAGTAAATGAATCTGTACATTATCTTCAGGGAGCCAATGAATTTGCATTTTGGTTCTAATCATTCTGACAAAATGTTTGTCTTAGAGGTAATTTTTTCCAGTGTAAGTCCCTGGTGCTTATTCAAGACACTGGTCTGATGGATGAACTTACACAGGCTGATGGAATTTAGATAAACAGGGCACTTCCCAACCGATGTGAAAATTTAAATGCTCAGAGAAGTCTTTTGCATATGTTCGTGTACCAATCAGTTGTAGTTAATAAGTCTACTAAGAAAATTATTACCCTACTCTATGCCAGGTTACTTCTGGTCCTATAATTACCAACTTACGTGTGCCAGAGTGTGGTAAACGGAGATGTGGCACACCAGGATTTAGTTTAGATTCAAGCAGTTTGCTAACTGCAAGCCCCTTCACCTTTTAATGAAAGGGGTTAGACTGGTGTAAAGTATACTTGTTTTAATAAAGACAATCTGTGAAGTGTCGCAGTGTGAATGCGTAAGACCTTCCAATTCTCTCTCACAGATTCCGTGAAATGTGGAAATACAATAGACTGACTGTTCAGAGAAGCAATCTCCAGGAGAACACTGATCTCTGCAGATTGGTGGTCTAGAGTCAACATTTCGGGTCTCCGCCCTAATTCTACTCACTCAAGTTGCTCCTTTCAAGGAGAAAAGGGAGACTGAAAAATCAGAATGCATGCCTTTGTTTATTTTCCCATTTTCTCAAATCCTAAAGAGAATTATTTTCTCGTTGCTGACAGTTTATGTAGCTCTGACTCCAACCAGTTTTTGCTTGTTTTGAGATACGTGCTGCAAAGGGTGCCTCTAGAAGGCTGTCACTACGGATGCCAAGTGCTGAAAGCACCAACAGCCCCTTGCATCTCAAGAAAACATGGAAGAAAAAGGAAAACAGCTAAGAGAACTCCTTGGCCCTACCGGGACTGGATTATTCACGGACAGCCTGTGTCACACATAGCACCGCCACCGACCCAGTGGCATATGCCCAGGACTTGAGAGTCATTCTTGATTCTCCTCTTCTCATTTGCCATGTCTAAACCATTGTAAGACCTGTCAGCTCTATCTTTAAAATATATCAGACATATGTGTGTTTGTATACATATAGTGTTTGTACACATATATACCTCTCTCTACTACTAGTCCAAGCCACCACCATTTCTCATTTGTTTGCTGTCACAGTCCACTAAGTGTTTTTCCTGTGACCACTCCTGTACCCTGATGACATCTGTCATCTCGTTCTCCACCCAGTAGTCATATGTATCCATTAACATTGTGAACCAGATCACATTGCCCTCTACCCCAAACCTTCCAATGGCTTTTTGATGCACTTAGAATAAAACACAAACTCCCCTTAGCTTAAAAATCCCTAGCTGAACCTCCAGCTCCATCTTATACCCTACTCAGTAGTGCTCACTTTCCTATAAACACAATGACCTTGCTCTTCCTGTAACACGCCAAGCTTGCTGCTGTCCCCGAAGACTTTATGTTTACAATTCTTCTCGCCTGGAACATTGTTCTTTCAAAATTTTAAATGATTCAGGTCTGAGCCCAGATGTAATTTTCTCAGAGGGGTCTTACCAATGGAAAGTGACTCTTTTCCCTCACATCATTCTCTATAGCATTCCCCATTTATTCTTTATGGCACTTGTCATCTGAAAATAGTTTGGTTTTTATTTGTTTTCTTGTTTATGTCTATCTTTCCACTAAACTATGAGCTCCTTTAGAGAAAGAATTTTGTCTGTCTTGTTGTTTGCTATGCTCCCAGAGCCTAAAAGCATGCCTCAAATGTTTGCTGAGTGAATGAATGGATGGACAGATGGAGAGATGCATGATGGAGAGGTGAATGGAAACAGATCCAAGGGAATACTGCCAACAAACATAAAGGGAGCTGCTCACAGGTGGTCAGTAGGATGCAGAAGTGTGTTTCAGTTGTAATAGCCCCAGAACAAAGGTCAGTTCCTCAGATAGCTTCATTTCGTTATTATGTCTGTTGAAATTTTGGGACGCACTAGAACCTTACATCAAGAGCTCCATGAGTCATTTGTTTCCTTGAAAATCTGGAAACTTTATGGGATTGGCTTTAGCAACTGCTTCCTTCTGGCCAGCTGGTCCTAAAACTTACGGTTTACTTTTGTAGTGGAGGGCGCCCTTGGGGAAAATTGAATGTCATAACGTTGAGGTGGGTCAGTTTTTAGGAAGTCCAGTAGAGCACTAAGTCGAAAACAGATGGTCTGAATACAAACCCCCCTCTCCCCCCACAAAACACCTCCCCCCCAAAAAAGCATGGAGCTACTTGCATTATAATTGTGTGCTGGTGGTCTCTGGTACATGTGTATTTAGACATGTCCAGGGAGAAATATGTCAGGGATTGTCATTTAAAAGATGAAAATCTCAACTTGTCATCCACATGTATCAATGGCTAGACTCCCAGTTGGATGTGTTTTCCATTAGCCCAATTTTAAGCGTTAACCTGTAGATACATCCAGACTGCATTTTTCTCTTTCCCTCATCAGAGCCACAAGCTCCCACCATTCTGTTTTTATACAGGAAACTAGATTAAGTAAAACAGCTTCTCTCCATAAGATAAATCCTCTCATGGCCAGTCTGGAGCAAGTGTTCTCCTCTGGGTGCAACTACGCACTCTGTATTTCAATAGGACACTGTTAACAATTCTCTTAATTGTATTTTCATCACAAATCCATTCCCAGAGCTTGTAATACTCTTAACTGGTAAGCCAAGCAACTGCAGTGGCAACTTTATTAAAACAATACCCCTGCTCCTTGAGAGAGGGATTAAGCAGGGCTCCAGGAAGCCGTCTGGCAGGGTGCTTAGCTCCCAAGAGATTGCCCAGTGCCTAGGATCAAAGACTGAAAGAATGCTTTAGGGAGAAGGCACTAAAGGTCTTTACTGATGCAGGATTCAAGTAAACTTGCTGTGAGTTTATAGCTTTATTCCATAGAAGCTTGTGGATTCTGTTTTAGGAGGTGCTAAACCAGTTGCCATTTAACAAGCATTAGCTTTTCTGGTTTCTCTCTTCCTTAGTCTATTTCTTGAGGGAGCATCTGGTATCTAGCAAGTTCCTAGGACAGAAAAAGAGAAAAAATATGTTCTGTTCTAATTCAATCTTAAAGCTTAAATAGGCTGCACATGGGGCATGAGAAGTCTTTGAGTGGTAGAAAGTGGAAGAAATCACTCTTGGTTAATTTCAATGTTTCACGATATTCATTCTGACTCTGTCCTTAATGTTTGTGTGAACTTGGGCAAGTTGCCTGAATTTCCCTGTTCCTCAGTTTCCTTATCTGTCAAATAGGACAATAATAAGAAGTAACTCTCAAAACTATAATCAGGATTAACATAACGTTTGCAAAGCACATAGGAGGGGCTTGGTACAAAGCAAGGACTCTGTGAATGCTAGCTGTTATTATCAGAGTTTTATTCCAATTTTCTCCCTTGTCCAGGTTGGAAACATTGTTCTTAGTATTGCTAGGACTTTCCTTTCTCAACATTTGAGCCACAGAGTCATCCAAAGTCTTCTACTGGGGTGACCAACTCTCTCAGTTTTTCTGGACTAAGGGGTTGCCAGGGATACAGGACCTTTGGTTCCAAAATCAGGAGAGTCCTGGGCAAAACAGGCTGGGGAGTCACACCACCTTTGAAAAGGTCCCATGCTTGATTCCCAGTTCTCTGAGGTCTTCCTTCAGCAAGGTAACCAACCCTTCAAAAACAGTCACTCTAATGCTCTTTGAAATCCATGTTGTTTCTGGAAAGTCTTTAGATCTTTTCCTTTATGTCATCTCTGCAGACATGGGCAAAAGGCAGTTCTGTGTTTTACATGCCAAGAGAAAGCAGGGTTCTCTAGGTATCTTCAGCTGCTTGATTTTCAATGCAGGTCTTATAAATAGTGGGCTCGGATGTCCGGCAGGCTGGGAGGTGGACCATGGAAAGGAATCAGGATAAACGGAAATGACTTTTGCCATTGGCTTGGCCAGGACACCTTGCCAAGTGGTTTTCCCCTCAATTTTAAACAGATCAGTGTTATAAGGGGAAATGTACTCCATATGTTCCTCTGCCTTTACCCTCAATTCACAAAAATGCCATCTTCATAGAGAGGTAGAGTTTCCAGGAATTGTTTGGAATCCTTTTCTCAAAGAAAGTACCACTTGAATAGTCACAATAACTCAGTTTTTCTTCGTGGTTCTTGGTGGGAATAATAAGATCTGATGTTGGTTTTTGTCCCAAATGGGCCTAAGTGCATTCTCGATTAACCTTTTAAAATTTCTGATTCCAAAGTATAACTTTACTCCTTTCCAAAGAGTACAGATTTTCTGTTTCGTTCACTTCCAAGTTTACCTGAACTTAATAGAGGTCAACAAAAATCTGACAGGCTGAAGTATTTTTATGAGTGGAAAGAAAAGTAACAAACTGAGAGCATTGCTTCTATTTATTGATAGCATTAAAATGATGTTGTTTTTGTTTTTTTAACCAGCCTTAGTTTGGAAACATAAAATCACCATTAGGAAGGTTGATAGGGAGAAACTATTATCCCTATTTTGCTGATTTTTTTCCTAAAAGATTCTGTTAAAAAGAATCATACTTATATTTCTCTTTATTCCATAGCCTCTTCCCTCTACTCTGAAAGCAAAATTCACCAGTTTTTCCACGACCCCATCAATTGCCTCTGAGCTCTAACATGGTTCAGTTTGTCAGAGAGGCCCGAAATCCTGTCATTTATCACTCTGAGGTCCCAACCCCACCTCCCCCAGGTATTAGGTCACTGTGTGATTTGTTTGTGTGGTGAGAATTGGCTTCCTTTTCTGTGACGGGAAGCCAGATTGGTTCAACACCAGAATAGGAACCTGGAACTGAAATTGGTTTTGCAGATGTGCAAAAAAAAAATCCCAGGAGTTTTGAAAAAAAAAAAGAAAAGAGGGAAAGGGTTTTGAGAAGATAAGGGAAAGTGTTTTCAGAAGTCTGAAAACAAAATAATTAGCAGAGTGACATAAGAGGAATGGCAGCTTGAGAGATCCCCTTGGTCTCCTCCCTTGAAGCTTCAACCATTTGAACAGCCATAATTCAACAAAGGATTCCCTGTTCAACAAACAAACATATTTGAGAGATGTGCACATTGAAAACATGTAAAGGTGGGCAAGTAGGAGCAAATGGGGGAGGCAAGAAGGGAGAAGAGCTGAGCCTAAGATGCAGCTCTGCAGCCCAGAGCTCACTGAGGGGCTCAGCCAGGTGAGGGGACGGAATCAGGTTGTGGCTGGCTCTTCCTTCAGCTGGGAGGACTAAAGATACACAGCGTCACAACGCAGCGACGTGGCCGCCCCGTCCTGGTGAACACCTAAAGCTCCGCCCT